>DWFO01000874.1:0-17818 GCA_018246595.1 Mimoniades nurscia nurscia
TTATAAATATCTACAAAAAAGTCCGCGACACACTATACCTATTTATGTCGAATGAGGCACAATAACCATTTTTTTATATAAAAATCTTGAATTTTTTTGGACTACATTTAAACGCGTTTATTTTACTCATGCTATTAATCCTTATCAAAATTAATTATTTCATCACTAAGTACAGTTTATGTAGATAATATTTGGTCTTTGAATGATCCACGCAGGCGGAGCCGGGGGCAACCGCTAGTATCATATATAATACATACTACAAAAGTCGCTGTTGTAAACGAGGACTATTTTAATAGTTTTATGATAAGACAAAGTGATCTTGACAAAAATATAAAAAAAACGCACTAATTGAATTAAGTAAATTAGTAATTAAAACATATAAATAATAGTAATAACACATGGATAATAATTCGTAGTACCATTTGTTCTGTAGTAGTATTTGTAGTAATGATTGTATTTGGTAATGATTGTATTAGGTATGTATGTAGGTATTAGGGAAATGTACGCAAAATTTTAAATGGACGACCCAACAGTAATACAAACGCTATTCTATCATAACCATTAAACATTATTCGTCTACCCGTAAATAAAATTAAACTAATACCTACCACTCGTATTCAGTATAGTTGGTGAATTCATTGTCTCATTAGTTCCATTGCAGTTTCAGCGAAACTCATTCCGCTAATAATTTTCGTCGTTTGTCCAGCACTAGCTGAGCGAAATACGGGACCCAGTAAAACGGTGGAAGCGCGACATAACCTTACATTAAGTCCTCGCAGACTCCGTATCCGTACAATTATTCCCTAAAGTGAACCCTTCGGAGCGAAGCCTACAATTACCTACCATTCGGCTAGAGGCGCTCCGCTCAGCGAAATAAAATAAAATTGAGGCGGAAAATAAAATATTGAGAGATTCGTTCCAATTACCGTGTATCTGCGCCGTAGCCTGACTTTATATATACCTTCATGAAATATAAATGTGTGTAACACCCACACACACGCATGCCATATAGGCTGGCATACATTTCGCTGGCAATTAATATGCCAACGCGAACATTGAGGACACATTAATGCATTCAAATTAAGGGTTCTTTAAGAGGCCAAATCCCACATATCCAATTGCTCTTGTCACGCTGATATGTATATTGCCTTGAAACGAGTGTGTTGCAAAATAAAACTGTCGAATGTTATTAGCGTAAGCATTGCAAAGTATTGCAATACTTACATTCTTAACGTCTTTTTAAATTTCCATCAATACATTTGAACAGAGTATTAATTTATAATATAATGTATTCTACGGTTTTTTTTAAATAATATCAACATTATTATTTCACACTACTATTTTCTTCTTTTTTTCCACGTAGGTATCTTTTTTTTCTTGTTCTATTGTGTTCACAGTTTAATGTGCAATAAAGTATATTATATTGTATATCTTTTTATACGTAACATAGTAGGTAGCCTATTTACCTACCTGTCAACTGTGAGCGGATACCTTACCTTGGTGCGGAGATAAAAAGTAGGTACGCTATTAAAGTCATCAAAAAATGAATCGCCTCTGGCTGCTGTTACCCGGGAGATATACTCCGTATTATAATAAGAAGTTTTGAGAGGCTTATGGTTTAAGCGTCCGTGCGTCACAAGTTTTTCCTCGTAAGCTTCTCAAACGTTAAATTTATTTCGGCCCGGGAGCGTCGAATTAAGAGCCTCTTTAATCCTTTCTGAGGAACTTAACCTAATATCATAAAGATAGAACGAGCCAACTTGTACCTACAGAGTTCACCCAAATATTATCCCTTCGTGAGATTATAGAGTTATTAAATTCACGTAAGCCCGTATGAAGTGCCTATATCAAAATTGAACCATTTTGTTCGGTCTGAAATTGCCCTAAGGACATGGGAAAAATGCATATTAAAAATGTGTTCTACATATAAGCATGTGTAACTAACTATTTAGGATATAACATTAGTAAGACTCAAATAATTTCCGAACAGTTTATAGGTATTTGCACAAAGATATTATTTATCTACAAAACGTTCTTACCTATGAGTTCAAAACAAGTAATTCAACGAAACTACTTAAGAGATGTCTGTCGACTTATAGTGAAACTTTGCATGTGACCAGACAATAACCCAGGCAGACTCCAGAAGAACAACAAATAACATTGTAACTTTATCTCGGAGTTTGTCCAAACTATGCTCATTTGGAGAATTGAAATGTTTACTTTGAGATGAAGAAAACAAGGCATTCTCGTATGTGACATATTCTATTTTAAAAATAAATGGTTTTATATTTACCCACACATCTCACTACATTTGTCATACCAAAAGGGTATGTTATAATACATATAACTTAAAACTAAAGATATACATATACACAATGATGAAATGAGTCAAATAATTAAGAAACTTTTATATATTTACCTACCTTTTAAAATCAAAAACGTTATACTTACAGTGGTTTTAAATAAATACCTATATGAAATATGCATTATATAAATTGATATAGTAATATCAGCATTACTATATCTATTGCTTTAGTAATAACTGGGGATTTAGAACCAAGAACCGTATTTGGTACCAATACTAACAGTTAGCATTGGACTAAGGATTTTGTAGGTAGGTACTTAACTAACATCAATAAAAATCAGTAAAACGGTTAAAACAAAACAATAAATGTATCATATTTGAGATTACAACAAAGAATAATCGTTCGAATGGGTATCATAAACAAAATGGAGGGAATGCAAAAAGAAACGGGTCCGATCAGCTGAGCGAGCGTCGGCCATTTTGGAGCGGGTCGGGAAGGGGCGGCGCGAACCCGCTTGATTTATGTCTTAAGCGCTGTCAAAAGCGTTCGGTTCATGGCTGGATATCCCGACAATCTTAGTAGGAACATTTTTAGCATAGGCAATATTTTACATATAAACTTTTTTTAATACATACTCATCGTTATATTATGCGATTTATAACATTTCTCACATATTTTAGTTTCTGTTAGTTTCTATGTTCAGATATTTCTGAACATAGAAACTAACAGATATTTCAATGGTTACCTATTGGTAACCATTGAAATAGCTATTTAGGGCATATTTTATGTGAACATGTAGGTACCTAGGCACTTAAATACATACATAGATCTGTAGGTATGTTGATAATAAAAACTATAAAATAACCTGTTACCAGCGGTAATTATATTATCGCGATCAACTGCGGTAGGTTAATTTGTTAAATAATCAGAAATCATAAAATGTATTTTTTTTACCAATTAGGCAGATAATATTGTGAGTTTAATATGAATATGAATGAGAGAAATACGGCGCGCAAATGTCCAACGCGACATTTCGATTTATCACAGATCTTACATTGTAAGGAACCTTGCAAGTGTATGTGTTCATTTAAACTTTACGCATGCGGGAAAACAGTGATAAAACGTTTCTACCTCTAGGGAATATTAATCTATAACTTAAAAATCTTAAGGTTTATATTAGTTTGTTAGGGAGTTATGCTTATGTTCTTTTAGATGTTGTTATGACTTAAGACGCAACATTGTTTCGTCGAGATTAGTCGAGCTAAGAGTGCAGCGTCCTTTTCCATCGCTAATAAAGATATTGAATTTTGATAAGACCTTCTCTGTCTGATGCTGCATAATTGTGAACTGAATATTGAGGTTAAATTATGAGTTCACGTTGATAAACTTTACTTCTAATGAGACAGTATGAAAATTGGGTAGTGCATAGGAATGTAGTTAAGAGAAGATCTTGTTATTAATTGAAACATAAAACTGTGAAATCTTGTATATCTGGTAGACATTTTGTTTATAAATAGAAATTTTATACAAAGCATCATGGCAATAAGAAATAGGTAAATGAACCTTTGGTAATTTTGTAAAATTTGGTGGATACCTATCTTAATTTACATGATGTTTAAGATATATCTTTAATCAATTTTTGAAAATATTTTCCCTGATTTGCTTTGACTGCCTGGTTGGTCGTGTCTAGAGGTCCTGGGTTCAAATCGCGGGTCGGGCACCATTAGATTTTTCTAACATAGATATTCTAATAGTCGCTCGGAGTCTGAAAAAGTGCTCTGTATATGGCAATAGGCTCACCACATATTCCATAGAGCGACCTGAACCTAACTGTTGACACGAGGAATTGTACTACGCTCCTCTGCCTACCAGGAACGTAACATTACAGGTGTAATGTTACGTTTTTCGCTGTTTATTTCTATACTGTAGAAGACATTTTCGTGATAATATTTGACTGGGTCGTTTTGCCTTCAAGTGAGGAATTTTCTTAGGCGACGCTGAGGCATTATCTTGGCGTCTCAGCACTAACCCTCCCAACGGTGTCATTACTAAAATTTGTTCTGTTGACACTTGGAAGTAAGAAAAATGTTTGCATGTAAATTAAATACAGGTTCTGGGTAAAGTCAATTTTCTATAATAATGCAGATAGATACAAGTAGGTAGGTACCTATATATTTTTGCTTAAATTAATTATATAAATTTACTGTAACAAAATACAAACAATTAATTGTTGTGTTTAAGTTTGGTTAAACCTTCAATAAAATACATTACCAAAACTTAACAGCAAATTTTCCAATTGTTTTATTGTAAGAATATGATAGCAAAGATAGGTACCTACCTACATTATAGGTGTCTGTCTATATACATATCTGTATAGGTATCTAATTATATTATTGTAACATATTTTAGGAAGTAAGCAAGTAGAAATAAATATTTTCCGTCCCTGTAGATAAAACGTTCGAGCAGAAAATAAAGCCGTATTTTGTGTGACACGATCCCGGTAATTTCACAATTTCACGCTGAGGCGGAGATCTCGTTACTTGCCCGGGATTTGTCCCGGCCTGGGCATCGCTAATGTCCTGGAACGAATCACTCCCATATGTGAAAAATAATTATATATCCATCCGTTCGATCTTCATCCTTTTCGTGAGAACGTCGTCGCGTTGTTAGCGTCACACACACATTGTAAAACATTGTGTAAAACACTGCCATTGAACATTAAAAAGGAATAGGTACCTATTGTCATTTTTGGATTATAATATTCTTGAAACATAAATCTATATTCAAGTCATTGCCATTCAGGTGTATGTCGTACCTAAGCAATGCTGAATTACGAACACTTGTAGGTAGGTAGGTACCTACTTATGTAAAAAAATTACAGTATTCCGACGTCATACGCGATATAATTATGTTTTCTAGTTTATCATATTAATAGCATTATGAATATAATAGATCAATTTGTGTATAAACACATTTATGTTATTACCTATGTATGTACATATGTAGGTATATATCGATCATCACAGTACATTATAAAATACTGTTTATGTTCATTTATGAACAACGGTTTAAAATATTATAATATGATAGTTTAATATTTAAAAGAATATTGACTGTTTTTATGTATAAACGGATTAAAGCAAGGATATAATTAAGTTATAATTCGCATTCATGTTGAATAATTTCACAAAACTCTGTCATCGGTCGACGATAATTCCACACTTAGTCGTTCTTTCCTTTACGTTAAAACTTTTTTCCTTGGTACATCTTCCTTATTTTTCTTGCCGACCCTCTTTATTCATAAGCCGCTGACGTAACTTGAACAACCTTAAATGAATAGCTGTTCGTTGTTTTACGCCTCTATTCACAATGCTTTAGGTCGAAAAGTTCAGAGATTTACCCATGGAAAAATACTTACGTTACAGAATCGTGCCATGAAATATTTCACTGCGGGTAGATAGTTGTTTCAACTTGTAAACAACTTTTCTCTATAATAAATGATTTTGTTTTCCTTAGAATAATTGGGTTGTAGCAAAAACATTGTTTCTTTATTTTCCAATGTTAACTTATAAATTTGAATCCATTCATTCCAAAATACTCATTATTTTGACTTTCAATACTAGATACACATATATCTATAACCGATGCCATTCAAACCAATGCTGAGCGTTTGATTCCAACTCCACCCTGCTGTCTTCTCCTGGACGAAAGCTGGATGGCCATATACGATTTCGAGAGTTTTATATAATCCATTACTTAGCTATGCGTCGGACTGGACCGCAGCGAACGCAAATAAAATGCATTAGCCGCTTACATTACAATATCCAGTCGCGTAATACAGCCTTTGCATACAATGTAAGTTGCTAATTAGTAGGCAGGCAACTTAAAAGCGATACCGCTTCAGCTTTTTATATACTTATTTATGTTCCTACGTACATATACCTAACTGGTAGGTAAACTTTAAATAATTTATCACAATTTTTCACATTGAATGAACGCCGGGAAAGTAAATGTTATACCTACTTAAATTAATAACAATGACATCATTTGTGATCACCATTAAGTAGCTACGTTAATTTCTGTGTTTAATATAAAATGAGCACCGATGCGTACTCAGGCGGTATTTTGGTGTGGCGCTAAAGCCTACCCACCTTCTTTAATAAAATTCATTACGTATTTTATGCAGATGCAAAGTGCCGAGGTACGAACGTAGCTTGATGGTCGGGTGAAAAATTTGAATATAGATGTCGCTACAAGTCTCGCGGCAGCGGGTCTGGGATACGTCGCTTTACGACGCCGGCTAAAATGTTGCTTCGCTCTCCCGCTGAAAACTGCGTTCAGTTTATTTGAACCGGAGGCGGAGTATTCCAGCGAGCCCGAGCCAAATGGCCACCTCTCTGAGCAAATGCCACGGGCAGCCGTTTCTCACGGAATAGAAGTGTTAGGGCTCTATTACATGTTCCGATAGCAACCAATGCTTATACTATTCTTCTAATAATTTATAGTAATAATATTTAGGTATTAATGTAGAACGATCTCGTTATATCTGTACGGTGAGGGAAATCAGGAATTTAATCGCGAACATACTCTATAGCGTTACTTCATTCGTCTTGGGATTCTTGTGATTTGATTGTAAAAATGAAATGATAGCTACTTTATGGTATTTATATAACTAATAAATTATATCGCGGGGAAAGCTGCACACTTTAGAGTTCTCCTTGATGTTTCCTTAGCCATCGTGGCGAAATGTTTCCTTAACTTTCATTCTGAAATATGTGTCCACGGGTGAAATAATACCTTTACCACTCTAAGTGGAGATACCTGTTAAATGTTGGAATGATAAAACGTTGACGATAGCGATGATAACAATGGTTGAATTCAAGTTTTTATATAATCGGCATTCTCATTATACATATTTTTTGTCTTATTTCCACAGTAAGTAAACAGCACTGTCAAAGTATTGAAATTTACGCTCTCTATGTAACTAAGCCATATACGTAATAAACACATTTCGTGTAATCCAAAGGAAACTTGTTCATGTCCGTTACATACAAATGATTTTCGTTAACTTGTCGGTATTTGGTACGAGATGAGCACTAACGCTAGAATAGATCTGGTTTTTACGATGTTATTTTGGCTATTTATTATGCCTTTTATATATTAATATAATACATTTTTATAATTTTATACAGGAGTACAAAAAACATTTCTACAGTAAATATGTTCATAGAATAAACAATTAAGTATAAAAGTTTCCTAACATTTACTATAATCATTGAAGCTCTGAGCACTGAATTATATCTAATTAGTGGACTTACTGTATCTCATGAAACCTAAGTCAAAAATGTTGAAAATATATAAATTTTGAAACGCACAAGTTGTACAGTAAAAAGGTTAAATTCAGCGTTTATGTCAAGTTCCTAAAGCCGAGAGCGATGCCTTTGTGAGTTTAGGCGGCCATCAATATTCCACCGGCTCCTTTGTTATTTATTCCATCATTTTCCTCCGAGCCCTGAAGAAAACAAAAGGAACAGAATAGGTCTGTTATTTAACTCGTTTCCGATACGGCCGCCGTCGTATCGACGAATCAAATTTCCTTTTCTATAGGATTAAGTTTCTCGAACCTTCTCCGTGTTGCGAAGATGGCTCGAACTCGAGATGTAACAATAGGTAAATTTATGTAAATGAGGGCTCACTGCGTAACAAAAAGGAAATGAATCGACGGTACAGAGAGCCATTCGTTCGTGGAACGGTTTTATTAGTAATAAGTTGCTATACAGGTGCATGAATAAATACCTATACTTTTTCAACAACCTATCTAGGTTCAGTAAACATTACGAGTAGTACATAAACGTTTTAAGACGTGTGAAACATTGGAGAATGCTAAATGTAGTGAGAGCGAAAGCATAGATACTTCCCTGTTTAATATCTCTGATTCTTGGGACTTGCAAGCACGATGGTAGGTAGTATCTAATTAAGTCTCATCATTGGCAATAGGCTCACCACCTATTCCATAGTGGGACGTAAAAGTAACTGGTGAAACGTGGGAGTGTTCTACATTCCTCTGCCTACCTCTTCGGGGATTACAGGCGTGAAGTTACTTCTTCTACTTCCTCTTTTTAAAACTTTAGTGGTTGCAACAGTACTTGTAGGTAATTCGTTTTAGAAAATTCTGTAACAGACTTGATTCAAAAGATTTTAGTGTTTTATTAAAGTTAGATATACTTCCTTTGGCACATGAAATCAATAACACAAATTTAGTTAGTAAATGTAAGTTATTCAGATAAGGCCACCAAGAAATTAAAATTAAGGACATCTATAACTTATGATTTTTTCTTATATGTTTTACTATCCCTAATAGAGTTTTAGAAAACTGTATGAAAAACTGTCAGGGCAATGCCAATCGTTCTCATACTTAACATCTTTTGCATTCATTGTTGCGGCTTCCGTGGTACCTGTTACAGTATTTTTCATTATAAATTGTCACCATTAAAGACTGAAGAGACTGATGAATGTGGACGAAGCACGACAGGTGTGTAAGAATAGAGTTATTTGGCTCTCTGTGCTCTCTTCCTACCCCACAAGGGAGCTGGCGTGAAGATATAAGTATATAAGATATGTACTTACTATTAAATCGATACTTATTTAGTGCAGTTTAAATAAACAGAATAGTTACCTACACAAGGCAGAATTACAAATTTTCATGTGTTATTATCCTGCTAACAATGAAATAGCACATAAACAATTATTTTGTTGTATTTTTGTCTCACAATAGCTATAATACTTATGTTTTATAAAAAAAAATATATATACAATTCTATTATAATATTAACCGCATAATTTAAATTCCACCATAGATTCTCATATCTCTATCTTCCATAATAGTGAATTTATTTAACAAAACGTTGCAGTACGTCTAATAATAAACTAAATATACAGCAAAAAGCAAAAAAGGCTTGGCAGCCATGTTGGATCGAATGCGCGGGAACGCCAACTATCGGGTGCGTTTAATAAATTGACATGCGCCTTATACGGTCTGTAGTGCACATTCGTCGAGGCAGCGTTAGACGGTCTTAAATCGGTGTAAACAGATAAAAAATATTTTTCGTATCGGGATGTACATGTTGAATACGAATGAGCATGAAAAGTTACGTTGATTACAGATAATTTACGCGCCTATTGAACGCGCGATTAATAGCAAGTTAATGGGAATGATAGCTACGAATGTGTTCAATTTAATTTTAAATTGTGATTTTATTGAAACAGCCCATTGAAGCAAATTTCTTAATTGCAGTCTATCTTATATTTTTTTTATTTTAAATTTTTAAATTTCTTAATTGCAGTCTATCTTATATTTTTTTTATTCCCTATAAATTTAATTTACCTAAATTATCTATTGTACAGGTATCTTTTGAAGAAATTTTCGTTCAGAATATCCATAATATAGCTTTTTAAATAGTTTCATAGTTGAAAATATTTCCTGTCAAAACATTTGCTACTCATGATCATGTGCTTCTCTAAAGATCTTAGATTTTGATGACCTTTTCATCAAAATCTAAAATCAAGTTGAAGTGATAATTATAAAAATAACCTTTAAGAATTCAACCGATATTTGAAATTAGATATCATAGATTGAAAGTTTATTACATTTAATATTTCGTTAAATTATGTTTTACGACTAGTTCAGTGCCATTACTAAAATTTAATTCATAAATTTCATGTCGGTGGGTAGTCATACATACATGTGAGTCGAATGAGTTTAATTGAATTACTTAATTCGACTTTTTTGATTAATAAAAGCGATTAAACAATTAAAGGCTTAGATTTGTTTAAGGCTAAACTTCATTACTAAATAATGATAAGAAAAGTTGCAAGTGTAAATAATTCTACTCATAAGCCACTAAGCATTTAGCTGTTCTAACAAACCGTTTAGAGTTGCCTCTAATGTTCCCGTGGACGGGAGGCAAGGAATGTCGTTCCTGTCTGCTAATGTTTTTGCCTGTTACACCACAGTTATTGACCAGCAAGGCTTCCATCACAAAACACAATAAGCAGCATAAACTTTAACTTTAATTTGATCCTTATATATTTGTATTAAAGTGTTATTTAAGATGAACTAGGATACAGTTACGGTAGATTACAGCAAGACGAGTTCTTAGTACATTGAAGTCGGTGGTAGTTCTTGCGTTCGCGACGGTTGAGACCAGGTAGATTGCGTTGAAAACGTGATGGCTCGATTTATACGACGCCATACTGATTTATTCGACACCTCGACGACGGTTCTATTTGACAATAGGAAATTTTCAAGAAACTATTGCTGAAATGCGGTTTATGATCTGGAATGTTCTATGAATACGTCACGCGATTGCGCGCGGAGACTCATTGTCTTTGCTTCTTACTTGACGGTTTCTATTCCAGTGAAACAAAAGCACAGTAATGATTTATGTCTATTAATTTTAATTAAAGGAACAAGGTTGTGATAATGAAATGCATCGAAGACATTGTACCCAACTAAATTATGGGAAAACTTGTAATTTTGCGCGTCTTATATTGTTACTCTTTGCTGTACACCGCGTTGATGTCTCTTATATAATATTTTTTACTAATTTCAACACTTGCATAAAGTTTACATATTTTGCATTAATTATCTTTCAATTATATCATTCTATTATAAGACGAGGAATTCCTTTAATGAGAAAACTTACGATTATTCTTGCATTGAGATAACCCTTGTACCATTTGTTGCTATAGGAACAAATTTGGTGCATATTTTGCAATATTCCTGTGTCGTGTCTTATGACATGAACTGACAGTAACATTCAAATACAGAACAGATAACTTCATCATCGTTTATCATTCGGTTCAAATTGAAAACCATTGGCCGTGGTTTTATCACGATAAGACTGAGTGTAATCATTTACGTTTAGCTACTCTGCTACATCGACGTGCTTATTAATTTTGTAAATATTTTCTATTTATTATAAGCGTTGATTTTATTATATTTTCTTTATTACGTTTGTATGGTTTAATATTGTCGTTTGGTCAATGGATGAATGTTTTCCTTATTTCTTTCTTCTTTCCATTAACTTCCGTACCGCATTCGAATTTAGATTCCTTTAACTCCGTAGAAGTACACGAATAACTTGCATAGCGACTGCTGTTTGAATGGAACACGTTGTCACATAAAAACTAAATTAACGAATTATCTTTCTCAGATTTGCTAGGATGATTACAATAAATAATGTACTAACCAGGTCATTTGGACCCTGTATCTAATTTATAGCATTAAATTAGCGGTTGGTTAAATTTTCATAAATTCCGCCTACAGCCAGGCTACCGAGGCCAGCGCTACGAGTGCGCGCGTATAGAGCACATGCGGGATCGGCTCCAGTGGGAACAGGTTGTGTGTCCTTGAGGAGAAATGCCTCGTTCGGCGAAAGTGCGTCACTGACCACTGCCACTGCGCATACCTGGCGGCCATCTTCCGTATGCGACGTTTCGACGCCACAAATCAATGTCTTGTACCAACAAAACTACTTCAACTTTTATTCAAGCTTTCACCGTAGATTTCTTTGGGACTCTCTAGTGTTGGCTCGGAGCCTGGGTATGTGCCCGGTGTACGGCAACAGGCTCACCATAGTGGAACGTAATCGTAACTGGTGAGACGTGCGAGCTTACCATATTCCTCTGCTTACCAGTATAGTTGTACAATTTCTACTATTCTCCAAGGGTTGACTGGTGGAGAATGCCACTAGGCATTAAGTCCGCCCTTTTTATTACCTTTTTAATGGTGTACAAGAAAGAATAAAATAAAATAAAATACCTTATCTCTTACTTTAGAGGCTTTTTGAAATAAGTAGAGAAGAGGTTTTATCAAGTGCACTGTAGTTGGAAGAACTTGGTTTCACCCAGTTTCAGTGAGTTTCACACGTAGATGGGGTTTTGAACTTTTCCTTAACGTTATCCTTCGACATCCTTACATCTAATTGACGAGATATTTTATATTTTTAAATGAATCGTCTCGGGAAATTTAAGTTCTCTTACAATTTAGAACGATATTACAGCGTTGTAGTTATTTTTGTATGTAGTTCAAGTATTGATTTTAATGCCAGATCCTTGTTAATAAGTTTAAGAAATAAATAGATAAAAACCTCAATCAACACTTCAGAATAAAATGTTTTGGGAATTGGTCGGTTACACATTTGTACTTATTAAAAGACTTGTACGCCAAGAAGGGTTAAAAATAGTAATAATAAAAAGTGACGATCCATAAAAAAATGCAAGAAGAATATTTGACCTTCTGTAGGCCACCTTGAGCCAAGGTTTTAAGCAATTTTTTTAACGTCTAGCATCCAAACGCTCTGTGTGAACGCACCCTTAGCCACGATCCGGTTTGTTGATCAGTCGTTTAGTTATCAACGGTGTCGTAAAACCAATAATAATTTTTATATTAATGAACTCCACTTCATTAACTCCTAGGAATGTCATTTTTCATTACGTGCCATTAATTGTGTTCATCTAAAATGTTATAAATTACAACAATCTACAAATATAGAGATATACCTACATCGCAGCAATCTGGCGTGTTTCAGATATTTAAAAAATTTAGGCATTTGTGTATTCAATTTTATGTTTTTCTATGGTTCCTACTACACCGATAAAACCCTTGTTTGTGATTGAAATATGCAAAGTTTTCAAAAAAATTTTAATGCTCATTCTGGTCTATGACTTTTAAAAATGTTCTATATTTAAATAAAAACTTGGAGGTACTTTTCATCCAAAGCAATTATATAAATGAAATGCATCACAACAGTCCAATTAATATTTATACCGTAGCTAGAAACGCAAATACGTAATATCCATATCTGTAGAGAAATGATCTCTTTACAAGTAACAGGAACGTTCCTTATAATTTACTTGGCATCGTGCAATTGCAAGATACGCCCAATAACATTACGAGGTAATTACATTAACTAATTGCGTACACGCCTGTAGGAAGCAGCAGCTGATCCGATAAACACTTGGACATTTCTCGTTACTTATACAGGACATTCGTACTTTGAAAGATTCTACCTAATTATGGTCTGACATTCGATATTTTTCTCGTTTATCTTAACAGTGTCCCAAAGCACTTATAAGCTACTTTTGTACTTTGAAAGATTGTGCCAAGTATGGTTTGATTTGAGATCGTTTTTGTTTAACAGTGTCCCTACATTTCCCTACAAGAGTATTATTAACTTTTATTCGTGCGTTTCAGAATCTCCTTAATCTACGTAGTAGAGTAAGTATCAGCACGAAATCTTATCTACAAATTATAAATAATAATTTGCAAAAATTATAATATACAACGTAACTGGTGAAAGAGTGTTCTACATTCCTCTGTCTACTTCTTCAGTGATTACAGGCGTTCAGCAATGAAGCAGAAGGAAAGTCTACAGCCGCGTAGTTACGAATCCATCCTGCTATTAATATTTTCTGAGATCATAACTTCAGTTACTACCTTTTCTATAGCTATAATTACTTTTTTGTGGTACACGTTTTTTAAACTTCATCATCATCATCATCATCGTTTGGAGGTCCACCGCTGAACTTAGACCTCCCCTAATTGTCACCACTACTGCCGGTCCGCAGTATTCTGGATCCAGCAGTAGCCCGCTATCTTCATCAAGTCGTCAGACCATCCGGTAGGAGGGCGACCTACGCTCCTTTACCGAGACGCGGCCGCCACTCGACGACCTTTCTTCCCCATCGGTTGTCGGTCGTTCGAGCGACGTTGCCTGCCCATTGCCACTTCAACTTGCTAATTTTAAGAGCTATGTCAGTAACATTATTAACTGGTACCTATATGCTTTGCATTGAACTGACTGGTAGATATTGCTTCTAGTATTAGACCATGTGTTGCTACAGCGTAATGGGAGAAAGAATAAATAAATGAATCCAACAATGTAAGCAAATATACGCACGTTTGGTCTTGAGTGTGTGACCATTAATAACAATATATGAGTGTTATTAAGACGTTCTGGATTGTTCCAGGTGAAGTTTCTTCCACTTGTAGAAGTGCCTCTTCTGATTTGTGGGGTTATATGTATCTGTAAATATGTCACACTGTGCAGAGTGCACGGAACTTGGGGTCGTGTAGGATATAGAGACTAGAACTAGACTAGAGAATAGAGACTAGACTAGAAGTGTACAAACGAGCGTGATTCATCATGTGTGAGCAAGAGCGATAACACTGGTCCGCTTCATTACAGAAGTGCCACACTAACTAATACCTGATACGAAAATTCGCACCGAACTGCAAGTGCATTGTGGCGTTGAGTGAAGATGCACCGACTAATATCGAAGAAGCGCTGCCGGTCGTGGTTCGAATCCTAGCCCCGTAGGATTTTTCTTTTTTTTTTTCGATTTATGTTAAAAAAGAAATATCGCTGCTAAAATAAAATAAATAAAGAAAACAACTTTACGAATACGAACTAGCTGGATAACGAAACACTAAACAATATTTGAGTTAACGAAATAATATTCCTGGAGTAAAATGGATTCAAATAATTTAACATACCGAAAAAAAAAACCCAAGCATAATGTATCAGTTCTGTCATTAGACAGTGACACTGGTGATAGTCATAACTCATTTGCATCAACAGAATCGATATTAAATAGAAGCCTACCAGACTTGTCTACGCATTACACAAAAGAAGAAAAATTCATGGAAGAAATTGAACAATTAAAACTACAATTGGCGAGTGCCCATAGTGAAATCGAAATTTTGATTGTAGAAAATATAAAGCTTCAAAAAGAAATTAAGGAATTGGAGAAAACAATACTTAATCTACGTACTATACTTGCTGAACCTATTGCCAGTGGCAAAAAAATTAGTAGAGGACGCAACTCAATAAAGAAGACTCCTTTAAATAAAATAAAACTTAATTTCTTGGATAACAACGAAGTAAGAGATACCACGCTGACAAATTTTGTCGGATCAGAAATGGATTCAGTACCAATAACTAAAGAAACTCCAAAAAAGAAGACAAATATAAACAGTGATGATCCTGATTTCAATGTTAATAAAATATGGCTATACGGAGATCAGAAATGTATTGGTGTTGCGTCTAGGTTGCATGAAAGCAGACAGAAACAAACAATTATTAACTACAATATATCTTCAATAACTAAGCCTTTTGCATGTACTACAGAAATTTTAAAAGGTACTTCCAAAAATGTACTAGGTATAAATGATAAATTAATCATCGCAATAGGAGAAAATGACACTAACCCGTGGGAAGTTATTTCAGAACTGTATTGTTTGTTAAAGAAAAATAGTAATAATAGAGTATTTGTACTTGAATTTATAAATAATTCCTTTTTGAATACTGAAAACCTAAACTATCACATAAGACTAATCTGTAAGCAATTTAAAATGTGTAAATTCATTGAAATAAGTCAATGCAGGCAAAATATTTGTAACTATATTTGTAAACAGTTAAATTATAACATAGATTGTATTGACTATGATACCAAGTTTATACGCAATAGACGTCAATTAAATAACTACTTATCTGGAGCTCAGCATGCATCAAAACAAAAAGTTCCTGTCAGCGACTTTAAACAAAAAAAGGGGACCATTGACTATATGTTCCACCAACAGTGTATAAAAAAACAACCTATTCCGGAATATCGTGTTGAGGCAAAAAAAGGAACAATTCCATTCTATTTTTCAAAGATTAAGAAGTACTCTGAACCACCAATAGATCTACTCCGGAATCAATCTAGTTCTAAATTTTTTCGTCCCTAACTCTAATATGAAATATGAGTTATGTATTATGCATCAAAATATTGCTAGTATTTTATCAAAACAAGAATTGCTATCAGTTGCCATTGCTCAATTAACAGACGAAGGTAGGCAACCAGACGTTATATGTCTTACTGAAACCTTCCTTAAAAGTGGCCATGAGGCGAATGTAGCCATAGAAAATTATGATATTGCAGCATTTTATTCTAGAGATAAACAGAGAGGTGGAGTATGTATACTGAATAGGAAAGGTATTGAATATAAACAGATGCATTATTTCAAACAATTTTCTGTTTCCCAGATGTTTGAATGTTGTGGAATAGAGATGCTTAGTGGTAATTTAATTATAATTTGTTTGTATCGGACTCCAACTTCTGATCCATATTATTTTCTCGACAAACTTGACATTATTTTACATAAATTGACAAATAAATATAACAAAAAAATAATAATTGCAGGTGACATGAATATAAACATTATAATACAGAACAAAGTGACGAAATATTATCTTGACTTATTAAATAACTACAATCTGACCTTGCATATTGACCAACCAACAAGGGGTGGATCTTGCATTGATCATATTATAAGTAATATCAAAAGCAGCAAACCTAATCTTTTATACTTAGGCCTGTCGGACCATGAAACTGCACAAATGTTAAGGTTCACTGTTTCTGCTAAAAATATCTATACTCAAAGTACGATCACATATAAGCGTCCTAATAGTAATGAATATAGTAAATTATTTAAACAACATATAACTAATTTATCATTCTCGGATGTATATGAGGAAATTAATCTCGATAAGGCTTTTAATATCTTCCATGAATTGGTCTGCCTTATCTACACACTATGCTTTCCTATTAGACGAATTAAAACCAAGAACCAAATACTTAAACCGAGATGGATAACAAAAGGTATTAAAAAGAGCAGTGCATCTAAAGCTAAACTCAGAATCAGGTACTATAAAAATAAGAAAAAATATTGTAAGGACAAATTTATGGTATACTCCAAGATTTTAAAAAAATGTATATACACTGCTAAAAGTATCACAAATTATAAATATATTTCTGATAGTAAAAATGTTTGCAGGGCTACTTGGAATATTATAAAAGAAGGTTCAACAGTACTACGTGATGATATCGGCAAAATACTATATAATAATGAGTTGATTACGGATCCTAAGCTAATAGCAAATACATTTAACAGATATTTTGTCGGTGAGCCAAATTTTCCCACAAACATGACTCAGGACGTAACTCACCCCTGTAAACACATCTGCAGTTCATTATTCCTAAAACCGTGCACAGAGCAAGAAGTGAAAATACTTATAAGATCTCTTAATAACTCTAAAGCTTCAGGATATGACGAAATACCGACAAAGGTTATAAAATTATGTGCTAAAGAGCTGTCGCCTGTCCTAAATTATTTAATCAATTTGTCCTTTGAAACTGGTACTTTTCCCGAGAAATTAAAAAAGTCAATAGTCAAGCCTATATTTAAAAAGGGTGACAGGGGAAATATAGACAATTATAGACCAATTACATTGATTCCGATATTTTCTAAAATATTAGAAAAGGCCATGCTTAATAGACTGACACAATTCTTGGCTAGACATGAGGTGATTTGTAATGAGCAAAATGGCTTCTTAAAGGGAAAGTCAACTACACTAGCTGGATACCAACTTATTAATGAAGTCATCAATAGCCTCGACAAAAAAAAG
>DWFO01000875.1:0-17817 GCA_018246595.1 Mimoniades nurscia nurscia
TAAGTGCCCGGTATATGGCAATAGGCTCACCACCTATTCCATCGTGGGACTTAAAAGTAACTGGTGAGATGTGGGAATGTTCTACATTCCTCTGCCTACCTCTTCGGGGATTACAGGCGTGAAGTTACTTTTTATTTACTTAACAATAGGCTGGCCCTTGACTGCTGTCCCACCTGATGGAAATCTAGATGCAGCCTAGGACATACTATGCTTGCCTAGAAAATGCCTTTTCACTCTTGTCTTGCATAATTCCAGGTTATACGAATCGCGATAAATATATGCAGTAAGAAATGTTTATGTATCATATATCCCAACAGAAAATTCCGTATCATCATCTCTCCTCGGAGTTTCAAACGATATGTTTTAATAAGACAAACAATTTATTCGGAACAAGAACCTTGCCCAGTCGGTAAGGATATATCTTGGAACTTGGTACGCCCACGTCTGTTACGCCTACGCCGTAAGACATATGGCATGATTATGTATATAATAACAGTAGTAAAACTGTTCATTCCGCGTTTTTTTCCTGTATTCGATGTTTAAATAAATTATAGTGTATATTTTGTTTAATTAAATTTGGGTATTCCATGTAATGTAACATCACGCTTGCAATCCCCGAAGAGGTAGGCAGACAAGTATAGTACACTCCCACGTTACGTAAGTTACGTTTACCGCGCACTATGGAATAGGTCGTGATTGTATTGCCATACACCGGGCGTATATTC
This sequence comes from Mimoniades nurscia nurscia, assembly GCA_018246595.1. Classification (NCBI taxonomy): domain Eukaryota; kingdom Metazoa; phylum Arthropoda; class Insecta; order Lepidoptera; family Hesperiidae; genus Mimoniades; species Mimoniades nurscia. The sequence continues at coordinate 726 of DWFO01000875.1, forward strand.
AACTCCAAGCCAATACTATAAAATCTAAGTTAGAAAAATACAATAGTGTCTGACCCGGGCTGTAATCCATGTATCAGATAAATTAAGTTAGTAATATTAATAATAATATTTAATTAATCAATATCAATCAGAACACTAGCTGTTTGCTATGAAAACAATAAATGTCCGCTAACATGAAAGAATCCACATATAGAAGCGGATAACGTTATTATTGTTATTAAAAATTTAATTAAGTTTGATAAAAGTTAGGTTTGTTTGATAAGCAGTGAACAAATATTCATTGAAATGTTTATCAGTATTTTGATCTGATACTCAGGTGTTTGATTTGTTGATAAATAAATTTGTTGATAAATTGGATTTGTTTTGTTATTTCTATTTTTCGGTTCAAGTTAATTGAAAATTTAAGGTAAAAATTATAAATTGTACTTATCGGTACATCAATTGTACGAAATGTACTTTTAATTATATGAAAATATTTACAATGTATTTCTAGAGATATTTCGAACAGAACGCTTAAAAGGTATCTACACCGTAAAGTGAGTGGCATGACGATATTATTAAGATAAAAAATCATAGCACACATTTAAATTTAATTTAATGAGATTTTAGAGAACGCAAACGACCTGCAAAAGTAGACAAAATAAAAGAATACCTTAAAACACATTTCAGATTTTATGTAAGCCAACGGTAATCGAACCTGGGACCTTCATCGTGTCAAACCACGCGGAAGGGTATTACGAAGCTGAAAATAACATATTACACATATTTTTCATTATTTATTTCATACGCACTAACATGAACGGTTTCCATGGTATGTTAAAGTATTTCATGATTCATAGCTAAGAGTGTGGAAAATTCCAATATAAGAGCATTTACATAATAACTATCCGATCTCTGTACTAGGGGACGATAAATGACCTACCCGTGATATTTAGTAATGATAAGATCATCAGACCTTCAATAGACGAATAAAATCAATACATATTTCAATTTCAGGATTTTCAAAGTACTGATTTATTCGACATTGTTAACTGTTATTTATTAAAGATAACATTGTCAATAGTATTAGTTTGCTTAACAGAATCATAATGCTTAATATTTTATACTAAGACAGTATTCAAAGCTCCATATACAATTGTATATTAACATAACTAATATGTGACATCGGATGACGTGTAAACCGCTCTACGGTTTGCAGCGTTGCGAAAACATTCCTCAACTCATTACATCTCTCTGCGTCCGTTGTTTTATATCAGAATTATATTCTTGATACTGATATTAATACGAATGTGTGGTGGAAGTGACGAGCGGCGAGACGGAATGAGACATGATTGGTTTGTAGTTGATACGGTATTATGATTGAAGATTTTCGTAATAAATATGATCCTTGAATTATTTTAAATGAGTTACTAAAAATATATTTTTAGGTCTCAATCTATCAAGACTTCGTTTAAAAATTATATATGTATACGTGCAATATGTCGGTTAGTTGTTTCTTTATACGGTCACACGGCCAATAAGTTATGTATCATTTGAATTGTTTTTAAACTTTTATAATAGTGTTTTTTATTTTATCTTAAACAAGCAGTTAATGACACAATATTGTGGCCAACATTTTAATCCAAATCCAATTTTATTGTCTGTCATCGTTCGGACAAAAATATTCTTGTGTTCATATACCTACCTAAAAATTGCGTTTATGACTTACACCACAAACCTAATCCCTATTACCAGCCGGGTGAAGTAATCTGTAGGGCTATGAAGGAATGTTATTTCTTGACGGATTCTGACGTGCTCCGAGAAAACTTCTGTATCAAGATTGTTTGATATACATATTACAGACTATGAAAGTAATAACCAACGCATCTAATGGAAAGTAAATAACGTTCAGTCAATATTTTTGTTACATGGATTCAGTAATTACGGTGTATGTGTGTTGCATTTCCACCAGAAGAAATATTTGCATGATAAGCACAGATATTTACTCAGTATCGGCGTGTAAAAATATCTATATGAGTATATGTATATTAATCTAATACCTATATATAAAAATGCCTGCCTGACTGCCTCGTTGGTAGTGTTAGTTGCAAATGCAACTGCCGATCGGGAGGTCCCGGGTTCAATTCCCGGGTCAGGACTTATTAAAGTTTTCTAATTTAGATTTTCTAGTAGTGGCTCGGACTCTAGATATGTGCCTGGTATATGGCAATAGACTCTATACCTATTCCATAGTGGGATGTAAACGTAACTGGTAACACACAGGGCTGTTCTACATTCTTCTCCCTACTTCTTCGGGGATTACAGGCGTTATGTTACGTAATACATAAAAATCTCGTGTTACAGTGTTAGCGGTCGAACTCTTCCGAAACGGTTTGACCAATTTTTATTAAATTTTTTGTGTATAATTAGTAGTTCTTATAATAGGTTGTAGGCTATTTATATACCCTTACGTGGTAAGAATAGCCCTGTCCAGAAAAAATAAATTTTTGAGGAATAATGTTACTTACGTAATGGGCTGTTGTTTGTATTATGAGTTGGAAAAAGTGGTAAATGATGGTACATGGTCACCATTGTTTATGGGGATCCGCAATAGCCAAGGAGTCGCTAATGGCTTAATTAACATCAAGTGCACGTATAAACTTATGAATGTACTAGAAGTTTTTTCGTGACAGAGATATTTGATATTAGATACTCTGCCGGTCCCGTTAGGGAATTGACGTGGTCACGTACTATACAATCATAATATACTAATATTAATAAACTCCTCTGCCTACCCCTTAAGCGATTAAAAGTGTGACGGTACGTTTGTTTAAATCAAATCATAATATATCATTAACATCTGTACACGAAGAATCCAATTCTTTTATAGATAGGTAATCAGCTAATAATAAGCTGAAAGAATTACAAATGAACGGATTAATTTCATGATATCCCATCGCAAAAAATGGAGGTAATATTCTTTTATACGTCCGTACACGGGAAGTTAATTTTGACTCACTTTCTGTTACTTCCGTTTCCGGTGAAACCTGGGTGTGTTCTGCATTCCTCCGCCTTACTTTCTGTTACATATTGGAAAGGTTTTAATAGGTCTGTCCTATATTTTCTATTAGCCGTTATTGATCAACATCGGACGATGTTTCGCTGATGACCCTAGCCAATAGCGCAAACAGCATGAAGCGATTATTTTATTTAAATATCCCAATGTCCATTTGACTGATCTTTTGATGAAATGATTAGTGACCTTCACTGATAAAACTTACTTAGTGGTTACACTCCTCTGCTTATCTCTTCGGGGATTACAGCCGTGATGTTACGTCTTTTTTGAAAAGTCCCTTGAACTCCCATTTGTGTGTTTAATTGATCTGTTATCGCCGATCTCAAAGTGATACGCTGAGAGTCGTGCACAATTCTGTTTACATAGGACAGAGCGATCAGATGAATTTATAATCCATGTGAGGATTACATTTTTTCTTCTCCCAACCCTTTTTATCGTTGCATTGCTGGACATGGGTCTCCTCTCAGAATGGGAAGGTTAAGGCCATAGTCCACCACGCTGGCCAAGTTGCCGAATTCACACACCTAAGCGAACATTTTTATTTTATGCACTCTATGGTGAGTAGTTCACTTGCATAGCAAGTGATAATTAATCGTAAACGCACATCTTATAAAGAGGTGCACAGCAGTATTTGAACCCGGGCCCCCAGAGAGGCGGAATTTAAGACTACTAGGCTATCACTGCCTATTAAGGATTATATGGGAAAATACATTAACAATCCGACATAAAAAAATGTAATATACTCCTGTTATCCCCGAAGAGGTAGGCAGAGGAATGTAGAACACTCTCATGTTTCAACAGTTACTTTTACTTCCCACTATGGAATAGGTGATGAGCCTATTGCCATACACCGGGCACATATCCAGACTCCGAGCCACTACTAGAAAATCTAATTTCAAAAAATATTTGTAGTGCCCGAACTGGGAATTGCACCCAGGACCTCCTTCCCGATTGGCTGTCGCACTTGCAATATATATGTACAGTTTATATCGTATATACATATATGTATATAGATAGGTACTGTATACAATATTGTATACATATAACATTTTCATTAGATATAAAAGCAATCCAGCGCGTTGTGGCCAAAATTACTTTACGTCGATTTAACGACAAAACAGGTTAAAAATGTAATGACAAGATAAAACTATGTATAAAAACGTAACAAAGGAGTTTTGAAACTTTGTTATTTTTATATTCATATCTCATTTATTGAAAAATATTATCATAAATAAAACAATTACATCTTAAAGTACAGGATTATAACAATAATATACCTGAAACAGATAACGTCAGTCTTTTGTTATGTATTTCCATATGTAATCGCACCCAAAACAGATCCGTGGAGTAAATATGATCATTGTTTGTTACAGAGAACTTAAAATAAATATGAATATATAAAATGGTCTGTATATCTGAAATTACGTCATGCAACTAAACTGCGCTGATATCCTTCTAATGACAACACCCCAGTGTGCGCTTTGCCTGGAACAACATTTGGCTCTAACGACTTCCCTTAACACATTAAAAACTATTACAGCGGGTTTTATTGCTACGGGACGACATGTAGATACGATGTAGCCATAATTTTGAAATAAAATTTGAGTATACAGTTTGAAATAAAAATTTTTTTGACAACCCTTATCGAATACTAATACAATGACATGAGGATTTTTAACTGCTAGCACAAACTCTCCGAATATTAAAAACTTATTTCTAAATGCCTTGATTGACGGGATTTTTTTTTATTGATTAGAGTCAACAATCAATTAAATTTTATTGTAGATTTTAGAAAATATAATTTGAAGGTCTCTCCCGGTACGGAGTGTTTAATTTTAATCAACTGTGAAGACTATTCGTAGCAAATACTTGAGCTCCAGTTCAGGATGAAAATTATTCTAAAAATAAATGTTTTCATAAAATTTGTCTATCACTCATGGTTGTTATTAATAAACGTAACTTCACGAATGTAATCCCCGAAGAGGTAGGCAGAGGAATGCAGAACACTCCCACGTTTCACGTTTCCCATGGTTATGATTAATGTACTAACATTTCATTAATTCATTCGTTCGCTGGTTCATTTATTACTGTCTATTAAATGTATGAGTATGATTGAAAATGTGTGTCTTAAAAAAAATTATCACAAATTAAAATAGCCTCCAATTATTTATGAAAATGAAATGAATAAAAATGTCATTCTTGCTGCGATTGGCGGGAACTTATGAAAAAGGACCTCGAATGGATCGGGAATTAGTTGGGCTTTCGTAAAAAAAAATTGATATTCTAGTTAGTCCGTTATACTATGTATATATTTTAAACTAGACACAACAATTACGAACACTTCAAAGTATTAATATTCTAAAACTCAAAATATAGTATATAATTGAACTTATTTCTTCAATTGTAATCTTTACCTTTTAAGACTTTTTCAATTTAATCTATTTTAATTTTTTATTTGTATGAACACGTTACATGTATTATAATAAAAGACCAAGAAAACATGGTTTTGCTAGGAAATGTCATACTTCTGTAAATATACTGTTTATATTTAATATATATAGGTACATATACTTACCGCTTGTTCTTTTACGAGCTGTAGAGTTCCAAACTCATTTCATTAAACACGACACGTGTAGCGGTAACGAGTTGGTGGAGTTTCGTTATAGAGTTGTAGAGACAGAACAAGTTGTTTTTCATTAACGTAAAAATCTCTTGCTCTCCAACTCGGAGCCACTTATCTTTCAGATTACACAATAATTCTTGATTTTTATATCTACTTGGTGTTTCGCAGAATTACCACAGTGATTCTATTTGGATGGCAATAGAAGAATTTTATGCTAGAATGTTATTTAGAAAGTTTTCCTTAAATAGAACTAGCGCGGTAGAGAAATGTGGGAATACTGATTATCAAATCATAATAATTTAATTCGCATTTTCTCATTGTAAAGCGGAATAGTAATGATGCACTAGCGGAATAATAATTTATGCATTAGTACTGAAAGAAGACCTTTATACCCAAATAAACACGGAAAATATATTTTGATGAAGATCCTACGCCATTTGGTCGATTTTTCATTTTTTTTGTTAAGGTTATCGCTTACTTCCCCCTTTATAAACCCTCGCGAGTGTCTTTTCACGCTCGAACGTTTCTGAGTCAGGAGTCCTAGATACAAATGTACTAACACGCATAAAACATGCGGTTCTAGTGTTACGGTTATCTAGGCAAACGACCGCCGTGGGAATATTGTATTCAGTGGAGTTGAATACAACTTGTTACCAGGCGTCGTGAAAATTGAAATTTTCAGTTTTGAATTTCAACCGCGCCAGAGACGTGAATGAAGCCTCATTAAACGCGATGGCGGTGCAAATTGCAATTTATTGTGCGAAACTGTCGTGGCTCGCGAAAATGTTTATTTATTTCGTTATCAAACCGCCGAATTGTAGCTGACGCGCGCGCGGGCTAACTAAACGAGCGTGCTTGTTTGAGCTATTTAAAATACATTAACGCGAATATAATATCGACGTAGAGTTAGTTGAACATTGAGGGATTTTAAGTTGATAATAAATAGACTTAACTCGCTCTAAAAAAAGATATATAATAAAATATATTACGCTATATAATAAAATATATTACGAAATAAACATACATAATTTTAATTGCACTACCACGAACGTAGAACTGTAGAGAAAAACTTAAAAAATACTACTCTATTACAGATTTAGATTTCAGTACAAAAGTATTTACAATATGGTCCACTTAGGAAAGTCTTCATTCTTCGTTTTCAGTTCCTGCAAACGGCTTGCGTGTATGAAAATAATGATGAATGTAGAAGAAGCGCATGTGGTCTGTAAGGGTACAAATAATTGGCACTCGGATGTCTCTGCTTATCTCATAAGAGACCTATCGGTCTATCGATATTATAATAATATGTATAATAATATCCAAATAGACTAATGGCATACTCAATGTCTGCCTATTCGATCCTAGATCTAGACATACTAATAGAAAAGCCCGTATTTTTGTTAAATCTTCTGACTCGTCTTTTTCATTGTTTAAAGTACTATAAAATATTACATACTGAATAATAACTGCAAGAGCATTTTAATATTCAATACGGAAACATTTTACATAACCAGGAATAAACAAAATCCATTGGGTATTCATTAATAACCACGGAAACATAAGGACTTACGTTTTTTTTAATAACATCCATAATGAAGGTTAGAAAACAGCTTATTTTAAGGCTTATTTGTAATTAAATTCTTATTATTAAAAGTCATCAAAACCCATTTTGCTTTTGGAACGTTGAGCAGCACAGGAAGTTTGGTTAAAATGTTTAATGAACTTAGAAAATTACCTAATCGTTGCCTCGTTAGTTTACTGATTGGAAATCATAATAGCTGATCGAAAGATACTGGGTTAAATTCCGAGTCGGATACAGTTGGATTGTTCTAACTTCGATTTTCTAGTAGTGGTTTGGAGTCTGGATGTGTGTCCTGTATTATGGCAATGGACTCATCACCATAGTAAGACTTAAACGTAACTCGTGAAACTTGGGAGTGTACTATACTCCTCTGCCTACCTCTTTGTCGATTACAGACGTGATGTTACGATATTAAGTTTTCAAACATAATAATAAATATATTGAAACTTAAGTAAGTTACAAAATTATGTAAGAATTCGCAAGCTGTTATTAAACTACATTAACGTTTTTTGCCACAGTATGCTACAGTTTTTACAGTAAAATAGAAAAGTATGGTAAAGATTCATCATCCATGAAATCTTCTACATAACTCTACATAAACGTGTGTTACATCGGCTGAGCTAATGCTAACGCCTCATTAGCTAATGGGAAAGAAACCGCTTCATTCAAACCGTCGGCTTATACGTTTTGTTCCCAGTCAGTGCCCAGCACTTACAGCGTTGGACGGGCGCTTTTAAATCGCTGAATAGTCCAGTCTTTTAACAACCATGAATAGATTCAAGTAATAAGGTTGTGTTATATCATAAGTTCTGATTCGTTTGCTACAGTTTCATTAAAGTTGTGATGAAACACGTCCGATAGTGCTAGAGTTATTGCAACACTTGTACAGAACTTTTTTTCCGATTTTCTGGTGTGCAAAAATTGGCAAACGAGCAGCGAGCAGTCCCGGGCCCCTCCGTCTGATCATGTACGTGATAAAAGTCTAGAGCTCTAGACATTAGAGAGGCCTAATGGCCCTCAGCTTGCAACAAAACAACTCTTTTACTAATAATTAAAAATGTAGTTTTATTCATTAAGCATACAAATGAATAATTACAAATAACAAATGATCTGAAATGAATATTTGAAGTAGTCGTACATAATTCCAAACTCTTCATCAATTGTTATTCATAACAAATAACAAACGATTTGAAATAGTCGTACACAATTACAAACTCTTCATCAATTTTAAAATAGAAAAGAAAAGAATGTTTAAGCTTATTTTCATGTACATTTTAATGTAGGCCATTCGTTTCATGACGTCATAAAGGCTTGAATCGCTCTGCGCGGTGTAAAGTTTGATTGCGAAGACACCTTTCGGTGTTTATAGCTGCTTAACGTACTATCGTTATGATCGTAGCATTGTGTATGACTTCGTAGCATGTGAAAGTGAGCTCTCCGTCTAAATAAGTGTGGATGGACTCTACCACCGCTACATCCGAACAGAAACAAGGATTTCCTATTACCTTCATGTTAAACGTTTCAACGAATCGATTTTAGCATGTATATGAAAAGTTTGGCCTTAACATTTGTTTATTAAAAACTAATTTATCGAAATAAATTATACAATTCCAAGATTAACTTAGCCGTATTTATCTGTATCAAGTTTTTCAAGATTCAATTCTGTTTTATGTAGCTCTTGCATTATACATTGTAATGCAGTATCCACCATTGACGATGCTATTAAATATGAAATCGATAGAGAACTACTGATTTTATCAAAATCTTCACCAATCTCTTTGTGTTTATATTTACATTGTTTAATCAGTGTTTAAGAAAAAGGAAAGGCGTAAATAAGGTAACGTAACATCACGTCTGTAATCCCCGAAGAGGTAGGCAGAGGAATGTAGAACACCCACGTTTCACCGGTTACGTTTACGTCCGACTATGGAATAGGCGGTGAATCTATTGCCATACATCGGGCATGTTTCCAGAGGAGTCTGGTAGTCTGGTAAGCAATTTAGATTTTCTGGTACTCACCCGGAGGAGCGACTACCGAAAAATCTAAATTAGAAAAATGTGATAGTGCCCGACCCACAATGTGAACCCACGACATCCCGATCGGCAGTCGCATTGACAACGAACACAACCAACGAGGCAGTCATTACATTCCTCTGCCCACTTTTCGGGGACTACAGCCGTGATATTACGTTTCGTTAAAGGCGTGAGTAACCATAACAGCCGTATGTAGGTTGGCAGACTTCACACGTCTTTACGATCATTACGGATATATTTTAGGCATATAAAATTTTCCGGCGATATCTTCTTCTAATATCGAAGTGAGTGACATTTAATCCTAAAACAGATAACTTCTCAACTTTGGAAATGATAACTGAGAAATCGTAACCGAGATACTGGAATTTGGAAAGCAATATCAAAATTATTGAGCTATTCCTGCTTTACCCAATTTTAACACCGACAGAACTATTTCAATAATATTAATAACGTTAGAGCATAAGCTTTGAATATTGTTTGCCGAAGTAAATTGAAAACCCGTTCCAGAGTGTTGGTTGAACAGAATCAATTGAATTTTTAATTGAATGTAATTCATCAAGGCTTAATAGATACTAGATTATTTTGCGGTCTCGGTCATTATCTGGAACCATGCAGAGAGTTCCGGTGTCCATATTATGTACACTTCTAATCTATATGTACGTAGTTTAGGTACTTATAACATCGGCCGTAAGGACGATTTTCGCATAACCAGATATTTCGTTCTTCTCTTTCTTGTTTCTAATTGTTAAACCTTATAGTAATAATTTTCCACCCTATTCTATTTACTCTCCTGCTATATTTTTCTTCAAAACAACTTCTTGAAATTACTGAAAAGCTAAATGACCGTAAAGATTAACTTTTTCAATATGTATTTTAATATAATTAAAATATGATTATTTATTTTTTGTGTGCAACTAAGACGATTAATATTGTCCTATATTGTAGTGTTTCTTATTTTAATCAGAATTTTACTTGTTCCAGTTGCTGCGATCAGATGTAATGTTTCCGATGGTGAATCTCATGTTATCTTGAGACAGTACAAAAAGTAAGTAATTTTATATATGCATGTTAAAACTGTTATAATTAATATTATCATTTTTAGTATTATCGTTATTAGTGTTATTATTATTCGTATTATCATTACGGGTATTATCATTATTAGTATTATCATTATTCGTATTATCAATATTTGTATTATAACTATTAGTGTTATTATTACTAGTTTTATCATTATTAGTAATATTTTATTACTGTTCAACTTAACTCACCTTATTTTCGGAGACTTCTGACTCTGTCATCAGCCAGCATCTGTCCTATTTGGCCAGTATTTAATTTCGTTTATTGTAACATCACTTGTTAAAAACTATTCAAAAATTAAATGCTTACATCATATGAAACGAGTACATACATTTATATGGAGAAAGGTCAAACTGTGAGATTGCCAAATATCTATTTGAACATCGCTGAAAGACCTGTTACTTTACAACACAGCGAAATTTGCCCTTTAATGTAAGGTGTCGTTTACACATCTTACAAGCGTCAAGATTCGTGTCAGCAGAGCTGAGAGGTATGTTACGAAACTCTAGTCCCCAAAACCCAATACTTAGCACAATTTGAAATAGTGGCTAGACCCTTGGGTCAGGTCGTGAAATTAGTTTCTAGGAAAGAGACTAGATAGTTGAACATTACAATAATATTAGTGTTGAAAATTTAATAATAATAGACGATAATTATAATAGAAGATACTGTTGAACATAAACTAGTACCTTAATATAAAAATTCGTAATTGTCAACAAATAACAATACAAATACTAATTAATCAAATATACGTAGTACTTACTCAAATACAATTACTGGTATTCAACAATATTCAAAAATAAGTCAATTGTTCAAATAAAAATCTAAATCGAATGTAAGTAAAAACTTAAAAGGGCTATTAAAGTGAGTTATATTGATATTGTAACGCTGTCTCACTCGTAAAGTGATTAGGACTGTGGTATACTGTGCCACACAATGTTTATTTTAATTTATATTATTGATCTATCACACGCATATAGAATCGTCTACTCGTATTCAGGTGAGAAATAAAACTGTGTTTAGAATGTCATTAATACTTTATCACATCTGTATGTACTCGTATGTCATAAATGCTGATTTGTCACTAAAACATGTCTAACGGGCGTAAGTTTTAACAAGTCATAGATCTGTAACAATGTTTTATGACTTTACTGTCAAACGTTTCGTGAGTATCGACAATACTTTACACCAATATAACGGCATTGTACATCCACATGATTGATCAGTTACATTAATATTATTATTGCGTATTATATTGCGTATATTAAGAGTTAAATTAATATTATTATGCTAACTCTCTATTTGCGACAAACATCTTAACGTTGTTAATTAAATGAGCATAAGTACCTATTTATTCTACAAAATATATAATACATTTCCATATATCTCAAAATATAATAACCCGATGTCCCAATTTTGTATTACTCAAAATCTTCAAACTCTTATCTTATTATCTAACAAGATTCGCTTAGATGTCTAACATTACTATAATCTTATTTTAGTCACTATTTTGTCATCATTCAAAAATTTAATTTTGTACGCGATTGTATCTACACTTTTATTCCACGACGATAAAGCCGCACTCATTTTCTGTTTATCTTGACTTTGTACAGTCGCTCACATAAAACTTTAAAGGCAGTAAAGTGAGACCATCCAAAACAAAAGATAAGCGCTTTTTTATTTCGCCGCTCGACGCGACTGTTCAAACGCATCTATACCCGTTTAATTTAGTCTTGAACAAGCAACAAACGTTAGCCACTTCTGTATATAAAACTTTTTACAGCAATCTGTATATTGTTATCGGCACCAGAAAGTTTATGTGACTTTTTTGAGCAATTAGAAATGAATTTTTAGTTAGTGTAACTTGTCAAATATACATATCTTAATATCATCAGCCTCTCCAAGTTTCCAACTTTCCAATTAGAGATAGATACGTATAATGAGCACTCTTGTGCCCTTAGAGGATTTCCCCATAATCCAGAAGAAGGAATACAGATTAGGGAGGACACAGCTCAGCTTCTTGCAGTGCCTATGCTACCGTCCGCTGGCGGCCAAGATATCTAGCTGCGCCAATGACATTTATATAATGTGTTAGTAATTTAGCCACCTCAGTTGAAAAGCATTTAATGTAAGTGATAAAATAATTATAAGTAAAGGTATTAATAAAATAAGGTGTGATATGGTACCAGTGTATGGCAATAGGCACACCCCGTATTCCATTGTGGGACGTAAACGTATTACCAGTTACGGTAAAATAAGGGGATATACTACATTCCTCTGTCTACCTTCAGGGATTAGAGGCGTAATGTTAGGTTTTTTATATCAAAAGACAAAAAATACAGATAAATATATAAATACCTTTTGATGTAAGTACCAAAAACTGAACGTTTTAGGAAATATATTATGTATATATTTACATTAAGCTTTAATCCATAGGTATTAGATTTCTTTTACAACGTTTTAATATGTATCACACAAATCGTACAGTTTTCCACAGGCTACAAAATTTCCTTTTCGGCAATAATCGGACCAATTTTTTTTACATCATATTGCAAATAAAATCCTTATATCAAGAAAAGTGAATTATTTTCTTGTGGTAAATTATTTTCGAGGCGTGTAATCTTTCGGATGTTTCCAGGGATAGAGGTCGCGCGTTCGCTGGAGTTTCCTGGATTACCCCAGATATTACGAGGGACAAGCCGAATTATGGTGAGTCTGCTCTGTATATTATTTAATACATGTAGTAAGTAGTACATTTATTATGTAGTAGGTGTTTAATATATTGGGTGTCTATTCCAGCTATCGTAGAAGGATAATCTTGTGGTCAACACAATAAACTGGGTTTAAATGATGACATGCATACATCCATAAAAATCATATTTCGGCATGTTACAACTTTTTCTGTATTAAATTAAATTATCAATGTAAGAAACTAACTAAATTACCAATGTATGTAAAATACACAATAAAAACTTTAATAACGTTATTAACTTTAATAATTTTCATTAATCACGTTCAATTAGCAACCACAGCTAGAGTTGTGGTGACAATTAAACACTAAGAATACATAATTAACTGCATATTCTATGATATGATGTCTTTTGGACACAGTCATGAGTGCCCTCGTATTACACCAGCAGTCACTATTAATAACGTGGCTTTGGACACTTATGTATACCAAGTGGTAGGTAGATAGGCACAATATTAATTAAATCAGATGTAAGAGTTTTCTCGAACGATATTCTTATACAAATATTTGTTTAGGTCCTACTTGGGACTAACAATAAATATTTTTATATACAGATGTTTTGGACACATAGAGAAATAAAAATAAGGTTTTCCCAGAATTATAATATATATTTAGGCGCGTTGTTTTGTTATTTTATAATTTGTCATACCACACAATGTATACTGCTTGAGTTAACTGATATTATCAGTCATATATTTACATACACATTATGTTGTTATATGCCTTGCTTATAAATAAAAATAGAAGGGAAGAAAAAGATATGTATTAATTAGTGAGAACACAGGAATTACTTTAATAGACGAAAATATGTAATGAATGACTGGAAGTAAAAAGGTTCCAGGTTTCGCCAGTTAGGTGTTTTCTATTGCCGTACACCGGACACAAAATCGGTCTCGGAGCCATTAATAGGAACTTAAAATTAAAAACCCGACCCGGGAATCGAACCAAAAACTGCGCGATCAGCAATGGCACTTGCAACTCGACCAACGAGGCATTCACGAAAAGTATATTTACGAGTATGTATTAGAATTGTAAAAAGCGGAAATATTTAATCTTTATGTACTTCTATTGGAAATCAATGCCACGATTTGTGGACCTATGCAACAAGATTAAGATAAGAGCGTAAATGAAACATTGTTAAAACTAATTGAGACCTGTAAATGCAGTGACCAGATAGCATTCTATAATAAGATAAATGTAGGTTAACAAATTAAACACGAGGTCATAACGAATTCAATAAATCACAGAATGTAAGCGCGGCGTGTAATTGACGTTATTATGGCGAATGGCGTGCACAATAAAGTCTGTTTTCAATTCGCACTTACGCAATAAATTGAGCCGTTTATATTTCACTATTATTATGCTGGTCCGTTGGTGCGGTGGTTATTAAAACTGCTTGCTGTACGGAGGTTGTGTGTTCGATTCCCTTCTAGTGTATATGTTGGTGCGATGAGCGTGAGTATTTGTTATGGATATAATATGGTTAGTATTGACTGAATAGTTGCTCTAGTAACTGCAAACGCGATTGTTAAGCAAAAAGTGCTGGGATTTGAAGTCGTTCAAAGAATAATTAGGTTTTTATTTTGTAAATTTCACTGGAAACACCAAGTTCGATTCGTGGACATTTGGTGTATGGCAATAGGATTAACCCATATTTCCTGAAACATATAACCTGGTAACATATAACATATAAACATATAACATATAACATATAAACATATAAACATATAACACCTTCCGAGAGATATGTACAAGGATAATCCTCAAAATCTTTTAATACAAGAAAAAAGTCATAGGGTAAAATTATTTTTTCAGCAGAGAAGTACTCGAAAGTGTAGTAAAACAGACTGGGATCTTTTAAGTTATGTAAGATAAAATGTAGGTAGTAAAAATGAAGGTATTTTTAAACGCGGAGTCAACTTGGACGTAGTTTGTTCCGAACTTACTTTAGGTTCGCTTACCGGACATTTGCGGTGTCGCGCGCGAGGACAAGTTCCCAAGTGCTTACTCGTCGGTTCTTTGTTTTAAGGGAGACCAAAATTAAGAGATCTTAAAATATTTTCCAACGTTTTTGCTCTACGTATATTTTGATTGTATATTTTGATTGTTATACATTGTATTTAGCCGCAACAACTATTCTAACGATTGGTAACATTTTAAGTTCTTATAGATACTTTACTTATATTAAACAATAGGTATGAACTATGTACATCAGTTACAGACACCTACGAGTAAAACCTGTTTCCACCATTTTATATTTCGCAGTTTTTATAAATAATTATCATCTGCATTGCCATGAACTTTTCTTTTTTTATAGTTTTATTGCCGACTGTTCTGTCAGAATGACATTTGTTACCACACACTGTCATGCGGAAGACTGTGAAGAGAGTGATGAATGTAAACAAAAGCATGTGACGTCTCTGAATATAGGAATATTTGACCCTCAATGCTCTCTGCCTATGCCGCAAGGGATCCAGCGTGATCGTACAATGATAATAAACTATTGTAACGCCGAACGTATACCAATCACTTGTAGTTAATTGCTTGTAGTGAATCATCGACAAACTAGAACAAAGAATCTTTTGATTGGATTTCCCGCGGATGTATTGAATTCTATGTAGCTTTTAAATGGGATATTCATTGAGGAATCGGTTAATACTGTTTCGAATTTAGGACAGAGCGACGCGTTGTCTATAGTAACTGGGGTGTCATTGAGTTAATATAAAGGTTAGTTTGTGTAGACCAAGACAAAAATGTTGCCCGATTGGTGCACATATCCATCATCACGCTACAAAGTATGTATATGTGATCATTGTGTGTGATTTTTTTATAGAATGTCCTCTAGGTGATGGTAAGCCTATACATCTAATTGAGTTTCTATAACCATTCTCTGTTCCTGGGATTTAAATATTACTATGGTTCGTGTGAAAGTGAAATCTGAAAACAAATAAGAACGGCCAGTATTGCCATATCGTAGGCCAACATTCTAGTGTCTGACAACCACGTTGTACATGTGGTTCTGAGCACGACTGCTTAACCAGAACTCCTGGTTCCAAATCCCACCTGGGTAACTATTGGATTTTTCGTAGAGTTTTTAGTAGTGACTTTTTTAGTCTGGAATTGTACCCGGTGTATGGCAATAGACTCACCTTCTTTTCCATACTGAGCTGTAAACGTAACTCACCGTTCCGGGGATTACAGGCGTGATGCTACGTAACATATCGATCTTCTCCAGTTTCAGTTAAAGATCGCGGGTAACTACAGCGAGAAGGGAACCCAATGTATTGCACAAACCACATTTAAATCACGCTTAGAATTAAAATGACCGAAGCAGTTCATGGCATGATTAACAGAAGTAAATACCTTGATTGGTCCTGATTCCCAGCAGTGGAAATTGATTAAAAGAAAAAAAAATCATGATAGAATGAAGTTAAGTGGGGTGATTGATAAGCTAAAATTGGAAAGTTCTTCAATAATTGTTTTAAATAATTGTAATATACAAAATATTCTAGGCTTCATAATCAAGACAAAAGTAAATCAAAAAAATCTCCATTAATTTAATTGAAATAATTTATTACACATCTAGGGAAAAGCATTAGAAATGAATTTTGTATGCATTTCCACAAACTAAATCCAACGTTACAATGAACCACTAGCCGATACTACAAGTATCACTGTTGAATTCCGCTGCTTGTATCCAAAGTTTTTCGTTCCGCGGCCGCAGCGCGGAGACTGCGGAGTGGTTTGTTCCGAAGAGTAACTGCTAAGTGAATTGTTCCAAACTAGTTCCAGAACGATTGTGATTAGTTAATATATTATAGTAGCTGTGGAAACTTTTTCAGTTTCGATGCTGCTATACTCGAGTTAATAACTCTTTAACGCTGAGTGGTAATAAATTGACTGCCTCGTTGGTCGTGTTGGTTGCGAGTGCGACTGCCGAACGGGAGGTCCCGGGTTCGATTCCCGGGTCGG
>DWFO01000876.1:0-17807 GCA_018246595.1 Mimoniades nurscia nurscia
ATACCGGGCACTTATCCAGACTCCGAGCCACTACTAGAAAATCTAAATTAGAAAAATTAGTAGTGTCCGACCCGGGACCTCCCGTTCGGCAGTCGCACTCGCAACCAACACGACCAACGAGGCAGTCTTTTGGAAATCTTGTTGTAATTGACATTAGGATTGATGCTGACTAATTTAGTGTTCAAACATTTTTATCTGTGCGTTTTAATAACTATTTTGTAATATAAGCAAGTAGGTAGCCCTAGTAGAAAAGCTAACTAAACGTGTCAATATTATTTTTGTGAATTCTTCGAGGCAGCTTATCGAAACAAAACGTGTTTTACACTAAAACACTATCTCAAAATAACACCTACCTGGTACCTACCACTTTTCTACACAGGAAACGCTGACGTAATGCATTACATTTCCCTACCAGAGTATTTCCTTTGATGTTAGCTCTTTGCTCTTTCGCAGGCCCCGGCCCTCTGCCTGTCAACGAGCGTTTACACGAATACAGTTTTGTTTAAGAGAATATTTAAAAATATTGAGTTCACTAATTTATCAGAACTAATTTTGTTGCATTGTAACCTAACATCTTGTAATTTAATTTTAATCTAGTCATATGACACTTAATTTTTAAATTAAACATAGCGTGTATTAATATGCTTAATAAAATGTTGTGATGTTAGTTTTTATTGCTCATAAATTATTTTACAATGTCACAATAATCAAATTAAGTCAATTTAGTTATGTAAGTTTTTATTGCTCGGTCTCGACTTAGGTGTGAGACAAAGACAGCAATAACTCACCACAGATAGGGATATTAATAGAACGCAAACGTAACATCACGCCTATATTCCTCGGAGAGGTAGGCAGAGGAATCTAGTACAGTCCCACATATCCAGGCTCCGAGCCATTATTAGAAAATCTAAATTAGAAAATCTAGTAATGCTTGACCCGGAATTTGAACCCAGGACATGCCGATTGGTAGATGCGCTAGCAACCAACACGACCAACGAGGCAGTCACACATATTAATAGGATACAGCTTTATTAATCGTGTCGATTGGTTAAAATAGATGAGGGCGAAGTTAGTGCATAATGGCTGTCGGCGTTTCCTATAAATAAGCATTAGAATCACAAACAATAGTCTCGACTGAAGTCATTAGAATTTTCTATTGCCTACCAATAGAAAAGTTGACCGCTCTATTGGATTCTATTCACGCGGGTGAAGATCAAAACTTGAATAGCACACGCGTTCTATCCGAGCTACGCCGTTAACAAGTGCGGGGGTTTATTCAAACAATGTGTTCGATATTTCAGCTTTGTGCGATAAAATATTTTAGTTATTAGCACCTTTTGTGAACGGGAGGTGACAGGCAGGTGATTTAATATAAATTGAATGTTTTGTTTCGTAGATAGGCACCTCGATATAATAAATACACTTGGTCTTTTCCGATTAAGCGAAAACAGAATTTATAAAACGGTTTTTTATTTTTTCATTTGCTTTTTTAAATAAAGTTCAATAAACTCTCCATCTTCATCATCGACATGACCCTGTTTTAAGCCTACCGTTGGACGTAGGGCTACTTTCAGGGTATTTAACTAAAAGGTGACGAATGTTTTTGTTGTGAATATGTTGT
The DNA here is from genome assembly GCA_018246595.1 of Mimoniades nurscia nurscia. Classification (NCBI taxonomy): domain Eukaryota; kingdom Metazoa; phylum Arthropoda; class Insecta; order Lepidoptera; family Hesperiidae; genus Mimoniades; species Mimoniades nurscia. The sequence goes on from DWFO01000876.1 coordinate 1,622, forward strand.
TGTAAATATGTTATGTTGTTGTGAGTATGTGAATATGTTGTTATGAATATGTTTTCGCATTACGAGCTACGACTTTAGTAAAAATCTAGTTAGAATATTTCTAAACGCAATACATCAGCAGCGTCAAATAATTTAGTCTCATATGTCTATTAGTGTCAAGTGGGTTGACTACCCATTTGCCATCACTCTGACAAAGTCCTTTATATGAAAATGCTATTTAGCTGTGAAACATAGTAAACTACGTGTGATACGTGGCATCAAGTACATATTGCTTTTTGCTATATTTGTACTACACTGTATATGTTATATACTTTTACTATTTAATAGTGTCACCGTATAGCAATGTTCTAGTCAGTTGGCGCCGGTAACCGGGGCCACGCGATCCTATAAATAGGAACATCGTAGCGTGTGTACCTAAATACTTCGCATTTATTGCGGCTTTGCCTGCCTTTGTAGTAGCACAAGCAATATTTTGTTACTGTAATTGAATTCGACAAGTATTTTGTTAATAATAATAATTTATTTCATCCCCACAAACTAAACGGTACTTTAGTCAATAGAATCTTATGACAGAAGCCGTAGGTAGGTAACATCCATAAAGGTAATATATACCTAGTCGTATAAGGTATATGTTACCTTTATGGATGTTACCTACCTACCGCTCAATTTATTCAATGTGTAGATAATTGATTGTTGTCGGTACGCACACCAGTTTGCATTTAATGCTAATTAATAATACTAATTTCTAATTGAAAGAAACGAATACTATGTGTTGTCTATGAATAAGCATCTTATCACAGATGGCGCCTAGAACCACGCGCGTTTATAAATACGACTTCCGTCCCCTTTGTGCTCAAATTCTTCGTCCTAATAATAACACACTTAATGGCTATTCACACCATTCTCTTAATAATCATGTTAACGCATTTTCTACGCGATTCATGAAGCAAATGGCATACCAGACGTTTAGCGAGTCATCTATATGACTTAATATTTTTCTCAGTTTTTTGTGGTAAATGGCATTAGGCGGTCGTATCAAGTGTTACGGAATGAGCTTGAGATACCTCTAATCTTGTGATTTTAACCACATATTTCCTGGACCTACTGATTCAAATAGCCTGGAAAATAAGGATTTTTCTAATTTAGATTTTCTAGTAGTGGCTCGGAGTCTGGAAATTTGCCCGATGCATGGCAACAGGCTCACCATCTATTCCATAGTGGGACATAAATGTAACTGGTGAATCGTGGGAGTGTAATACATTCCTTTGCCTACCTCTTCGGGGATTACAGGTTACAGATGATGTTGCGATACCAAGTTACTCATTTAAACAGCTAAATGGCCAATTCAACTTTCCACACCTAAATAGATCATTAAGAGGCTCGATCTTGAGAGGCGGATAAAATATTAATTAAGTGTTCTCGAGACAATATCGTTTTGGTTTTTTCTCCAAATACGAAAATAATATTCATGTCCCACTGGGCGCATTATACTTAAAGTCGTTCTTTTTAATTGTCCTTAGTTAACTTACATTTTGTCAGTTATTAGTTATATCAGTTACATTATCATGTCTGTAGTGATTCCATGTTTATTATTTCTGGAAATACAAATTTGTATAGCGTATCCATAGCAACACTTGTCAAAATACATCCATGATGATGATCCATGATTATAATACCTTTGAGGAGTCTTAAATGGAGGGTTCTTGAAGAGGAAATTCTATTCAATTGTTTGCGTTCCTGCTCTATTTTGTTCCATTAGCAAATTCCTTCAATTAAATTTCATGATTGGTTCCTTGCCCCAAATAACTTGGCAAGGATTTGTTTGTACCCACGTTTATTTACATCACAACGTTTATCTCAAATTTATGTTTTACCTTATTTATCTTAATGAAATTGCTCTTATAATTTTATTTGTGGAATTTTAGTATATTAATTTTAAGATTGATATGTTATTTAAATTTAAACAGATGATTTCAATAAAAATAAAAACTCATGAGAACAGTGTAATGTATACCAAACTATTAATTCAGCTTTCTTATTCAGCTTTCTAAATGTTATCTTCTCATTATTTATTTATTCATCTATTTTCTTGTTTCAAATATTTAGTCAGATTACATTCAAGGTGATTCCTAATTTAAACATTTCGATCAAAATCAACAATACATTGTTGGTAATTGGGTCGGGATTCTAGTTCAACTTTTAAGCTAATTTCTCTGTTTTATTTTAAGATTGTTCAATGCGTTGAAACAGAAACGATGGAGAGACCCATTTTTACGATTTGAATTTGATTTCCATTGCAGTATATTTTTTATCGTTACTATAATCTTGTTTGTACAAAGCGAGTATGAAACTGCTAAAAACAATTACAATTTATATTTAATAAATGAACGACTGGACGCTTTTATTGAATAGTGTGTGCATTAACGCGTTAAATCGAATTCAGCAGGACGTGTATTGGTTGTTTAAAAAAGGGTAGGATATTTTTTACAATTTGTATGGGAACTGGATAAAAACCTAAATTTTACATGACAAATTCAAAACTAGACCGCAGTGACCATTAACAACATAGTGTTGATTATACATATATAATTATAATAATATTTCTTAGTCTCAATTATAAACATGTTCTTTACAGAACTTTCTAGAAATTTTATGGTAAAAAGTTGATCATCATCTTTTCATTTACCGCACATTTTGCAACTGTTCTACTTCTATAATTCCATTAGCCATTTTTAATAGTATTATTACATACCTATGCAACTTATTAGCACGTGTAATTATGCAATATTTAATGTTTAATTTTGCAATTATAACAAGTTGGTAGCAACTTCTGCAAGTTAATTAAGTAAAAAACCTTACGACATTATCGGCACACTTAAAGAATTGAAAAAATTACAGTTTTTGTGGTCATGTCGTCTAATACTCTTAAGCAATTAATCTCAATTTTAATATAAAAAAAACTAACCTGTAATGGTGAGGCCAATTCAAATATTCTGAGTAAAAATTCAATTCCTTCATAACAAACACCTCTAAGGTATTTTGTGCTACATACTCAAAGTAACATCACGCCTTTAAACTCACAAGCGGTAGGTAGAGAATCTCTCGTATTTCACCAGTTACATTTATGTCCCACCCATCCTATCCCATAACAGATTAATGAAATGGTTGATGATAATGTCAAGGACGAGTATATTAGGAGTGGTCAAATACATTAATCTACTAAAAGGCTATTAAATAGGGAATATAACACAATTAATGGAAATTGATAGTGACCTGAATTAATCCATTGATAATTCTGAGTGAAGTTTTCGTATTTATGCATTAAATGTTTATATCTAACACCAGTAGGAACTAAATTTTACATTTACGCTAATACATTCTTGCATGTTCCATGGAACAGCTTAAGCTGAAATTACTCATACTCACATGCCAACATCTAAACTTAATGTTTCTACCACTCTTCAACATGAAACAATTATTACACTATTTACTAACTACAACAATATAACCGATTAACAATATAACCAATTTCTATTTCTAATATTATTAAAGTCAAAATGTACATATATATTGACAACTCACCTCTGTAAGGCACGTAAATATTTAAGTATAGGCAGTCTTCAGATTCATGCGTTAAGAAAGGCTTCAGTCGATTTAGGTAGTGTTGCCTTCCTAGCGAGGGAGGATTGCCCTTTCTTATCTGTGGCAGTGCTTGCGGGCACACGGGAGCAAAGCGGGTGGCCATCTTCACGCCATGCCAGGGTGGGGCGCTGACTGAAACAAATGCAGAGTTATACACGATGTCGGTTATTCGTAAGGAAAATACGTGTGTATTTTTGTCTATTCAACTAACATGTTATCTTTAGTTAGATTTAGAATGTGGACCAGGTAAGAAACATGTAATATGATATGAAACTGCCGCTTCATTACCGCTTACAAATGCCATATTCATAGGTTCTATACCATACATCTAGGCCACGATTTGTATGAAAATTTAAAAATTCATTAAATCCGTAACATGTTGTATCTTGCTACAAAATAAAATTTTAAATTTCAGTTTGTCATCCCTGAGCTGAAACGCGTATCTGCTGTGGCATTTCACCTGCTTGGCAAACACTTCGATTCAAAATACATTTATTTACCTACCAAATTAATCTTTAAAGGAATGTTATTCATTTATAGGTAATCGTAAAGAAAATAAGAACATAACGATCGTCTGTGGCTTGTGTTGTGTACTAAGATTGCATAACGTTTGTCTACGGACTTTGGTTTAAGGGCTAGAATGTTTTTATCGTTTGGCTCTGAGACCGTATAAAATTCCAAAAGTATAATAGGTACTTTTTCAGGTCCTCGCAGACCTGCCGCGCTTCCTCCACAGTCACCTCCACAGTTTACATACTCGTCAGTTTCACAGACTTCTGACTCCCCCGTCAGCTAGTACCTGGCCTATTTGATCAAGGTCTAGTCGATGCAATCATTTGTTAATCTAATCGAAGCACTGGGTATTGTAGTTCGACTATTAATCAGGACTAATATTTGCCTGCTCAATACAAACACTCATTATATGTATGTTTAGTTCTAAAACTGCATTTCATGTAGAGTCTCTTTAAAATGTGTAGCTCGTCACTTTAATGATATCTCAAGACATTATTATTATTAATTCTACTTAGATTTATATATGTCATAGGTTTTTACTCGGAAAACAGAGACAGTAAATATTGTCGCGAAAAACTATCTGCAGATACTGATTGGAATAATATATTTATCGTAACATTTATTTGCTTTAAGTGCGTGACTTAAAATAATGAACCAATAAGTGACTACAGCTGATCGTGTATGTCAATAACAAACCCTGCTTTCCTTAGTTAACAATATCTCATCTATTACCATAAAGGCTAGACAGACAACATTCAAAGTTTATGCAACTGATAAAACACTCAGTGCTCTGTGCCTACCCTATGAAGGTCCTGGTGGGTTAATATAATGATAATAATAACAAACCCGGCTAAAACGATAAAACTGCCTTTACTCATAACAAAAATTCAATTAATAGCTTTTACATAGACTGTACGACAAAAAAATTTGCATACAAATGAAAAGTAAACTAAGTGAACATTTAATGGAAGGAACATTGGATTCCCGAGGCCGCTATTTCTTTCCTTAACTATTTGCCATAATATCGTGTAACCGCATAAAATTAGTATCGTTTATATTTTTTTCATTTTTACCAAGAAAATATTTTCGTTACTTTGAGATTACGAGCGATGAAGTATAACATTGACTTGATGCATACGTATATGACTGCAGTATCTGAAAAGTAAGTGAAGCAACATCGAGTCGCGGATGAGAAATGGTAAGTTTCCTTAAAGGCTTAAATCCTATTCACAAACGTGGTACATACGGACCTAGTACTACACTACGTTTGCGCTACGTTTGGTCTCCACTCCAGACGTAGAATACTTCGAAATCATTAGCTAAATTATTATGTATAATTTATTACAACTTTCAAATGTTTGATAATTAATTTGATTAAACTTTGGTAAATAATGAGAATATAATGCCTCATAAACAACCTCAAACATTAATCATTACGACTATTTAATGTGTTCATGAACAATATATTTTAAAATTTCAAGGTAACCAGGGATTTTTATTACATAATGATTATAGCTCTCAATGCTACCATACAAATAACACCATTCAAATAACAGATATAAAGAATATATATGTATATATGGATGACGTAGCAAACACATTATGTTCTCCGTAGCATTGTTTACGGACACGTCATTATCATCGTGATATCTATATCGATCCGAATTCAAAATAAAAATAAATAATAGTTATCAGTAAAGTAGTAACGGACTATTTCGACTTACTAATAGCTTTACTAATAGCTTTACAAACTGTACATCTTTAAAATTAAAATATCACTTGTGCTAATGACGGAAAACATCAATAGAAAACATTATTAGTATTACAGTTATTCGTAATGTTCTTTCTATATAACGTGTGAAATCTGCCCAACGCGTATTTTGCGAACATGATGCACTATGCCCTTGACCCTTCTCATTTTGATCGGGATTCATACCCAACAGCAGAATGGTAAAGAGTTAATCATGATGATAATTACAATTCAATTAACAATGTCTAAAAATATAAACACTATGTTCCCATTGCTTTAATTATGGGAATACATATTTTTACAACGTAATATTATTCTGTGTATAAATTCACATAATATCTATATATCTTACATATATATAGTATAGTAATACATGGATTCACGAGTCATGTAGCTAGCAGGTCGGCTATTACTATAACAATTTTTAATCTCTTTACTGTTTTTGTTGGTATCCAAAATCTCACCTGGTGGCATAAATCTGAAGCTGCCGGTAGGTGGCGCAGCGTAGGGTATCCCCAAAAACATTTCCACATTCTGCAAGTCATATTGCCTGCCTGGTTTCACTATTAACCCTCGTATTGCACCCTGCCTCAAGTGGTACTCCCTTGTCAACCTCTTCTCCTCACCTGTGAGGCTTCCGGCGTCTTCGTACACATTCGCCGCCCCCTCGTCTGCCATCGGCAATAAGAACGAGACAACAACACAAATAAACAAATTCTGATTTATAAACGGAGTCGTGTGCCGCATGGCCATTTTGTTGATCTCCTCCTATTTGGTCTCATTGCAAGATCTCAAAATACTCATGGTTTTATTGTCCTCTTGACTTTATGCATTGGGGAGATGAGTCATTTCTGGATGTATTTTCGTTTTAACCAGCAGACAAAACGGTTTAATAGCTACCATCCAATTAAAACGTCTCATAATCCAAATCAGCCTCTGTGTATACAGTCTTAGAAACTATTGTCTGTATAAACGCCAAAAATGTGTTAAATTCACAAATTCCTTTTCATTAATAAGACTACATAAGTAATTTGAAAAATTCTTAAATGCTTTTATGACTATTGTTTATTGCTAAACTACAGCTTCTATGAAGTATAATTCATTAATGTAATTAAACCTTCCTCATATTTTCATTATTTTTGCCACTAAAAGTTATACCTTACTAATTAAAATACTTCCTTATTATATCGCTACATCACACGCGGTATTTTTGAATCTTACACTTTAACGTCAACTTTAATGATTGTTTTCTTGCTTCAATCAAACTAGTACTGTCTTTGTTGGCTACACAATAATAACATTTTTTAATCACAATTTCTATTCCATCAAAAAAAATCTTATTAAACACGTAATGGATCTGTTTGTACTAATTTACTATTTGATTGGCACTTATTTGATTAATTTCTTTGCCGATACCGTCTATTTATGTATCAACTTTCCCAACATAACGATGGTTGAGAACTCGTTCGTCGACTGGATCGCTTCCAAGCTATCCCCGCTTCTAATACCAAAATATAACGGAATGCGAGCCAGAGGGGCGCGAGTTTTACGGATTATTCGGATTTTACATGCACGGAACATTGACATCTGGAACTATTTAAAGTATCCAGTTTAATGTTTTTACTAAAAGTTTTTTTATTCGTTTGAAATAGTCATACATTTAATTGCATACTTCAGTATGCCACCCCATTAAATCTTTGATATTACAAACAAAGTCCAGTAAGTAGGGCCGTAGAGGTTTCGTTCTGGAAATCATTTATTACATATCACTAGCATTGATACATGAATAAGGAAAGTATAAAGGACTTCAGTATTTCGTTTATTACATATATAATTCTGGAGGACATAATTAACAAATTAAATTCAAGTAAATTTAACTACACAAGAAATGAGTTTCAAAAGTAACGAACGACGTAATTTTATGCTTAGTAGACCAAGTTGTAGATAAATCTCGTTTTATATATTACATATTAATTCTTAACAAATCTGAATAAACCAGTCCTTCAATCCAATCCAATTTTAATAAACCATAGTGCAATATCGACGTTGTCGATCGAACAGAAAGAGCTAAGACCAAGTCAAGCGCAGATGCACAGTACGATCAAACATACAATCACTGTCCCATAGTTCACAATATTTATGTCATGTGGAGCGCACATTAACCCTTGTCCACACGAAACTATACACAAGACGGCATACTTAGATATAGCAAGATGCGCGTATATTTTCGTCCACACGCCACGTGCTCTCGGTAAACATCCGGACGATCGCGCGTGAGGAAGTTAGGAAATGAGCAATAAAATTTTTTCACTCAGTAAATTCAGTAATGACAGATTATTAGACGATTAATTAGTGGACACAAAATTCGGTTAAAAATTTCTTATAACGAAATATATTCTAGAATTTTCAGGAAAGTACCTACTACTTTCCTGAAAATTCTAGAAACTTTATATGTATCTGTGTTTAGCACAGTGTTTCTATTACAAACTGGTAGAACTGTTGAGTGATTTCTATTTTTACTTTACGTTGCATGGAAAATAGCAAACGCCTATCACTGTCAACGGCTATATAAGCGACACTAGATTAATAAGCGGTTGGCTTCCAACATGCCTTAAAATAAATATTGACCTATAAACGAACATGTGTGATGAATTCTAGGAAGTATCTAATGAACTTTTCTATAAGTTACCTTATAAGGATTATTATAAAAAGTAGTTGATCTTAAAAAATAATGACGAAAATAACTTAACATCACGCCTGTAATTCCCAAAAATATAGACAGAGGAATGTAATACACTCCCACGTTTACGGCCCACAATGGAACATGGAATGGTACACCGGGCACAAATCCAGACTCCGAGCTGCTACTAATTTTTTTTATTAGAAAATCTAAATTATAAAAATTCAATAATAAGTGATCAGGATTTGAACACTGGACCTCTCGATGATCAGTCATGCTGGCGACCACGCAAACAACGAGGCATTCAATTTAAATTTTACCTATTAATTAAATCAATATCATAGTGAGATTTTTCTTATCCCACTGTTTATTAGCAAAAATAAGCAGTGTTTACACATATTTTATAATTTCAAATGTTTGTACAAAAAATATTTAAATCAAATGAAGATGTTAATTTGAAATTATTTGATTTTCTGTACAATTATTTTATAAAATTACAAAAATTTCATTTGGTTTGTTATGTTATTTGGCACGGTTTGTTAGCTGTAAATTTTGAACTAATTACTTGTTGCTGAGTAGGTATACAATCTTCTTAACAAAACCGATGAAAAATAAACCTTCTTGAATACTGAAGTATCTGTACATGTATAAATTTGATGATATGATTTTTCTTATAGTACATCACAACAGCTCAAGTACCTACATAATAATGTATGTAACAAAGAAAATTACAAGTTAAAATCAAAATATCAGAATTTGTCTATAACAATCATCTCGTGCCGTGGAACGCTTTCAACCAAAATACACACGGACAGAAGCAAAAAGTCCGTGTCGCAGCTGCTGTGTTCCCGAGATATCGATTGCAAAAAGGGTGTTCAAACATTGGATAAAACTGCAGCTCGGATTACAGTTCATTGTATGAATATCGGGATATATCTCGTTCATTCGGTTAATAAAATCAGTCAAACCTAACATCATGCCTGTAATCCCCAAAGAGGTAGGCAGAGCAGTGCAGTAAACTCACACGTTTCACCAGTTACGTTTATGTCCCGCTATGGAATAGATGCTGAGTCTATTGCCAAAAACCGCATATTTATCCAAGTTCCGAGGCAATACTTAGAAATCTCAGCTAGAAAAATCTAATAATGTCCGACCCAGGATTTGAACCCGATTCCAAGGTCACACTTGCAACCAACACCACTCACAACCAACTAACGAGGCAGTAAAATCAGTCAATGGTAGGAATAAAAATATTATTAGCTAAAACACTTTCAACAGTCATCTTATACTGAGTGACATTGTACTGTAAAATATTTCAGAAGTAATGAAATAGAGCCACATTTATAATGAGTAATTTTATAATGCCTGCATTGAGATCATTTTTTGCGTTAATTACGTGAAAGAAAGTATTTCATACACGAAAATACACGGATGAGACAAAGAGATGTAAACAATGAAAATTAAAATTAAATGTCTATTACGTTGCCTAATTAATGGTAACACGAAGCAAATATTTTTGGCATCGCTTATTGTACGTAAATGTGCAAATTGAGATATTATATTTTCGTAAAAAATCCGTGCCGTTACATTGATATAATATACTAAATATTATATCTTGATAAGTCAAAAGTCAAAAATCATTTATTTATATAGGATTTGCAATCACGTATAAACGTCATTACACATAAGTTTACGTTACTTCGGACCGCGCCCACAACTGAGAAAAACTAACAAGAAACTCAGTGGGGTTGTCTTTTTTTGTGATTGCTTAACAATTAACATTTTAAGCCATCAAACCACACCAATTCATTTCCAGACGCCTATGTCTTGCATGTAATATGCAATCGAGTAATAGGCTTTCTGACACAGTCTACGGTTAACGTATTTCTTGAATTTGACTAATTTAGCGCGTCTTTTGGTAGTTTGTTATAAAAGCGTATACGTTGACCTACAAAACGAGTTAGATAGCTTACATTATCAGTATATTTAATTGTTTGTCTACGAGACCAAAAAACTAAGAGGCTTACAATTTATCTTTTTCCCTTTCTTACAGCGCAAATCTGGCATCATATTGACAATGCGGCCAACTCTAATACAGAGTACACATAACCACTAACTGGCGCAAATATTTGAGCCGAGGCCGAGGGCCCATCTGCGCGCCGCGTTATTGGAACGAGAATCATTCGCGGACAAATTACTTTATTTTTTATACACATCATACATTTTCATAGCGTCTGTACATATTTATGTATGTTAATATGATAAAATAGTAATAAAAAAAGTAAGCGTTTAAACTATGTCAACAATTATATGAATGGTCTAGTAATAAAATGATGCAAATGTAATAAAAAAGCTATAGATATAGCTGAAACATTGACACAATTCAAGAACTTACAGACAAGAGCAACGGTTAAATCTTATAGATAGCCTTTCTACTTTTTGCTCGCGGTTAAAACACCGAATGTAAGCGGCTTATTCCGGCTTATGTTCGTAGCAAACCTAACAGCAAAATTCTCAAGCGATAGTCAATATAATATAGTCAATATAGTTTACTTACAATACGTAACTTATGTACAAATTTTGTAGTGATCTTCAAAGACGATCAGAAAAATGAGCCGATTTCATTCAGTGTCATTGTCAAGTTACAAATTAACGGAGGAACGAAGATTTATTAGTTGGGAAAAACTATTGTTACTGCGATTTCAAAATAGTCTTTCATATTTTAAATAAATCTATCTTAAAATCTGAGCTGTTAAAAACTCTTCTGATTTTCTACAAAAATCCTCTTACCATATTGACATTGCAAGTTTTCGTAATGCTGAGTACACACCACAGCAAATATTTGCGCGGAGAGAAACAGATGCGTCACTCCCGTTTGTGGAACGAGAACTTAAGACACTTCTTAGAGGACGGATTAGCCGCAGTAGTAATAGAATTATGTATTTTTTGATATTTTGAAAATGTTCAAGGACTGAACTAACACATTCCTTTATTATAACGTAACATTACGCCTGTAATCCTGGAAAAGGTAGGCAGAGGAGTTTAGTACCTCTCACGTTTCACCTGTTACGTGTACGTCCTATTATGGAATAGGTGGTGAGTCTACTTATTATACCTACATAATAGTTATAAGAGTATCTGTGCTTTTTTGAATGCTGAAATTTTGAATGCTGAATGTTTAGAAATAGCACATAGTACGTTCTAAGAATATGTATATGAAATATTGAATTACAAGAATTCTATATAACAGGAAAAATACTGTCGCCGCAAAAATAGCGTAATGTCTACAAGGTCAAGTTTCTACTGCATCAACGCATATGACAGAGTATGTGGTGCTACACTTTTTAGGTTTTTGATAAGATGTTTTAGTGGTGTCTATTGCGGAGACTGACAAAATGGTTCGGTGATTTGCGAACCTGACCAGGGATCGGGGTCGTGTGTTCAATTCCCAACCGGAACAAATATTGCCGTGATAAGCGCAAATATTTGTTATATGTCTTGAAGTAAAAAAATATATGTCAGTACATATTTATATGTAGCTTATCAGTCGTTTTGTTAGCGTAGAACAGACAACGGTTAGTTTGGAATGTCCTTTAACGAGTTGTCCCAAAATAGCTATTTAATGTTAATTCATTAATTCTTTACAGAAAAACATATATTTCTAACAATTTAGTACCACCAGTGAAGAACATTCGAATCGCATAAGATTTTCATGGAATATCTTTCAAAAGTTGAAACAGTAAGATATTAAAAAAAAATAAAGATCCTGCTCCCACTTTACGTTTCAACCATGTGCAAAAAGTAATGAGATAATAAATAGGTGAAACAAAGGCCATATGGGCCACACTCTGATGACGATTGAGTGATTCACAATGAGATCATAAGATTATTTTGAATCTTGAAATTAGATCATAAACAATTTTATGGATGTTATTGAAACATGTAAGTAAGTAACTACAACGCATGAAGCGAATCGAAATATTTCCTTAAAAGCAGTTTCATAGCCCATCGAATATAACTTAGGTGCCATGACCTTGAGAAATCATTTAGAATCTACATATACCCGATTGTACAAGGAGTGTTATTGTCTGTAGTAAACTTGAAAGAACATGTGATGTTGTAAGAAATCAATTGTGCTTCATTTATTTTAATGGTGTTCAGAAATTAAGATAGCATGCAACGCAATTTTAAAATGAAGTTTTATTAATTTTCTATTAAACCAAACGTTCTTTTTTTTAAATCCAGCAACGTTCTCAAAACAAGACTCATAATTTGGTATTCAAATGGTAGCACGAAAATGATAGGAGACGCTACCAACGAGGTGGCAACGAGATATTAAGATCGCATTAAAGATCTCAAGACGATAAAACGGCGACAGAATTTCTAATTCATCGCCGGAGAGGTTTCCACCAAACGTGAGTGGCGATTAGCGATGAAAGTGAAGGTACTTATGGACATTGCAATGGAAGAGAGGATAAATGTAGCTGGAGAAAGGATACTGAGCAAACTACAATTCCTACTATGCAGCGCAGTTAATTAGAATTACACAATTATCGTTCGTAAGTTAATTTTACGTATAAAGAGCTTTATAACGAGCGTTACTTTGTTTACAGAACATACATAGAACAAATCGTAATGTGAGACAAAGATTATTTGATATCATTATCCTGCCAATTCTTATACACTTAACGTTCTTCATATGATACGTCTTCTCAAGTATCAATGTCCTCGATATGTATAATATATAGTTGCCTTGGATTAGACTGGAAGACTTACAGCCAGTCGCGCTAACAAAGTTTTGTATTTCCTTTTGCAGCTGGAATTTATTTCGCCGCTTCTCTCCTACGTCACTCACATCACGCTGAGACACCTCGGTGAGAGCAACAGTTTTTTTACATTTTTTTTCCCCCGCATCGTGTTTATTCAAATTAATTGTTTTTTTTATGGTCGCAACGAAATCGCTACGGACTATTTTTCGGCTCGTTTGTTATCGCGAAAATTGTTCTCTTGATACAAATCTGTAATCTCGCAGTATTTCTTTTTACTTTTCGTGGAGTTCCTTTTTTAATGTTTCTTGAAAGTTATTGAAATGCTGTTAAAATTAATATCATATAGGTAGTTTAGGATTTATAATCATTTAAATTTGTCAAGAACAGAATTTTAATTTGCTCAGACTAAAGAATTTAATTAAAAATCATTTGAACGATGCGTATCACGTGAATGGTGAAACGTAGAAGAATACTACACTCCTCTGTCTACCTCTTCGACGATTACAAGCGTATTATGGCTAGAAATATATTTTATTATAACAATACGTAATATCTTGTACTTTTCTGCAACATTAGTAGGAAGTTCTTTATATCGTTTACTTGGAGTAAGTCTAAATTTGTTCTGATAAAAGTTTTTTGTTCTCTACTTGTGATATATCAGAAGTTATATTAATGCTAATAAATACATGTATATGTATACCGTTCGCGATTGATATTAAAATTTGATGGGTGACCGCAAGAAGCCAATTCTTATACGTGTTTTTGGACCTCTGAGGGCGCGTTAAGCAGTCAGGTCGCCTTTTTATCGTTAGTCGTTAAGTCTCGTCGTAACCCTTGAGGGTAGTATATAAACTGAGACTGCTATTAATGCGTATTTTGAAACCTCACATCGGAGTACGGTCTTCGGCATGCCCTATATTTTTGCCATTTGGAAAGACCCGTATCCTGAAATGGCTAACAAAAAAATTGGTTACACTAGGTGTGTGTTTTGACAGAAAAAAACATTAACTTTGTTCAAGATTGCGGATACTCCCGAAACATTCGTAAGTTAGTCCTTATTATTAAACCTGTTATTTTCCATAAACAACTAACTCCAAGTAAAATATAGTAAAGTAACACAAAAGACATTTGAGTGGTTGAAATGATTCTGAAAGTCGTTTGATTTTCTCTTGGTTTGAATCTTTACGAATCTGTGCGGAATGTAAATGGGTTCCACTTGATTAACCACTATCGTTCTTTATCGTGTCAACTTATCCAAGAGCCTTCCATGCTCGGGTCGTTTAACTTACAGATCGTTTGTGACATGGCTAAGAGTTTGTGTCTTCATTATCCATGTACTATCTGCTAACATGCTACTACTCGCATATGTATATGTGTCAAATATTCCGAATTAAGCAGAAAACAGTTATACGAACACAAAATTAAGTTGAAAGATACAAAATTTGTACTACAAAGAGCTTAATGAAAATTTACACAGAATTTCCTGGTAACGAATCATTATTGAATTAGAGCGTTAACGGTCCATTGAAAATTTATGAGAGAGGATTAAGACTTAGTAATTTGAATAATTTATTGAGCTGTGTAATTAACGAAAACAAAATGCTGGTTGTTATCTGCGCTATGCGATGTCTGGCCATAGGTCATTTGGGATAATATAATAGTAGATCATTGCAAAATTGATAAATCCCAGCATCGGCAGATTTGTTGTATAAAAACTGCATCGTTGGATGAGTGGTTGCAAGCGTGTCAGCCAGCTGAGAGGTTCTGGGTTCAACTCCCGAGTCGGATACTAGTGGATTTTTCTAGTTTAGAATTTCTCATTAAAATTTCTAGTAGTGGCTCAGAGTATGGATTAGTGTTCAATGTATGGCAATAAGCTCACCTACTCTATTGTGGGACGTAAACGGAACTGGTGAACATGGGGGATTAATACACTGCTCTGCCTAACTCTTTGGGGATCACAGACGTGATGTTATGTTTATTGTGGAAGAAAAATTATTGACAATGTGGAGCTCGTGCTTCTCATACTAATGAAATGTATAAAAATCTCATAAAATATGAACGGAAATGAAATCACTTATTGCATTCTACCAGGTTTTGAATTTTTTCACGTTTTGCATATTATGGCCTCCTCGCTGTTAAGGGTAAACAGGCCACGTATAAAATTAAATACATACGAGACGTAAAAGGACAAAAAGCAGCGGTGTAAGGGACAAGCGGTAAATAATTACGGACAGTTTGGCCATATGACGGTGATACATAAAAGAAGCTAAGGATGGAACAAAACTGGTAACAGGCAAATCAGTTATAAAGTTGTAGATTAACCGAAAGATGAAATAATCACTTATGAGGAAATACTTGATTGACCAAAAGCCTTGCTCTGTCTAATGTAGAAGTGGTAACTCAAAACCAAATACACTAACTATAATAAATAAACTAATGTGTTTAATTTAACATTGTGCTAATAACTTAAAAATTAAGAATGAAGATACCTGCCAGAATACTTGTTAATCACGATCGAATTGAGGTCTATTATCGAAATTATTATTTCATACATACATAGAATGCGACACATACCTACATAGAATAGTTCATGCGAAGCAGATGTATGAAAGCGGATTGGTATGGCAAAAAGCGCGATGGCAAGGTTAAACAGGATCTGGGAAGACAGAGCAATCTCATTGAATACTAAGATCGATTTAGTAAGAACACTTGTAACAAAAAAAATTACATCACGCCTGTAATCCCCGAAGAGGTAGGCAGAGGAATGTAGAACACTCCCACGTTTCATCAGTTACTTTTAAGTCCCACGATGGAATAGGTGGTGAGCCT
>DWFO01000877.1:0-17805 GCA_018246595.1 Mimoniades nurscia nurscia
ACATCATAGGCTACAACGTTGCTCACCATCAGGCAAGTCTGTGGCCAAAAGCTAGCCTATTGAGTATAAAAAAAAAATCTAGTTTGAGAATGAGATGATTCGAAGATTTAATTCATTGCTTCTGTTTTCTTCGTAAAGGTCTTGGCGCAGTGATATAATGTTGTTAATTTTCTCAATGCACAGTCTTCCACATTGGACCAACTGCCTGGCTTGTTGATAGATAGAAATTAAATATTTTATCATAGGTTTCACGATACTTATTTTTATTGGATTTTTACACGTTTATCTCACTTGAAAATCTTAATAATATTTTGGAGTCCGGATTTGGAAGACTCATCGCCTGCTGGAAGCTCATCCCCTAATCCATTGGACGTAGAATATAACATTTGAAACGTGGGTGGGGGTTCTATACTCCTCTGTCAACCCCTCCAAGAAATAGGACCGTGATGTTATGTGATCACCAAGTATGTTGGTTTTCACATACCCGTTGTTACTAAGTGAGAATGTAGTTTGTGGCGTTTTATAAAATAATTAATATAAAAAATGTCACATAAATATAATTTTTCGGAAATAACACGAAAAACTTTAATCCAATTAGTGGGAATCCACCCTGGAGCGATACCCGCGGGGAGACACTTATAAGGGTTCCTTTTGTATTACATTATTTAATAAATTGTGTTTAGTGACAGTTTTTACTAACTTGTGAAACCTTAACTTAACATCGCGACTGTAAACCCCGAAGAGGTAGGCATATTAGTTTTATACACTACCACGTTTCACTAGTTTCATTTACATCACAATATGGAAAAGAGGATGAGGCTATAACCACACACCAGAAACCAGATTCCGAGCTGGTACCAAAAATTTTAACTAGAAATTCTTGGTTATAAAAACTTAATAATACCCGACCCGGGAACCCAGAACCTCCCAATCAGCTGTCGACGTGCTACCACTCGTCCAACGAAGTGGTTTAACTCTTGACAACCCTACCAAATTATCTGCATAGCCGCAAATTACGACACATTTGCATAACGGCTCTAAAACGAGATGTACACAACCCTAAGCAGCGTGGCGAAGACGGTTCGAAAATTGAATTAATTAACTTCTCAACAGGTGACCGAGGTAACTCGGTTACTCCGGGCGTTCTTAATAATTCCATTTTACTTTGCGCCGGAGAGTTTTAACGGTTCCAACTCCGCACTTACACTCGGATACGTCCACGGTGATGAGATAAATGGATGCGGTAAGAGAAAAACGAAAGTTATCGCTGAAAAAATAGACATTGAGGTATATTTCATTTATTTGGTTATTTCATGACAACAGGCGCACCCCTTATTCTATGGGACCTATAACTGATGATATGTGCGAGTACTACAACCCTCTGGGTACCCCTTTAGGGAAATACAGATATATGTATTTATTACTTCATCTTGAGCTTTTTTATGATTTCAATGCTGGATTCGGGACTCACAATGGGCAGGGCCTAAGGCCATGGTTCACCAATAAGAGTACGTGTGCGTTGACCATTTATTTTATAAATTTAATTAGTCTTTATTATAAAACTTAAACTGTTACAAAGTCGTACTTAATACCTAAATTGACTCTGCCAGTTAGCCAATGGCCAAGGTGAGTAGGTTTGGTAGGTAGGTGATATATTTTTTAGCAGACCAATTTGTTAATAATAAAAGTAATAAATAGTTCAAAACCTTGAATGTTTTGCCTGTAAAAAGGACATAAATATGTCATTTCATATGACCTCTCTTTTTTCATACGTTTCTCACATCTGATAGCAACATCACGAGAGTTGGCCGTTCACCCACACATCAACGAACTGCGGGCGTGCTGTGCTGTGACGTCAGAGGTTACAGCAATTAAACACTAGTTGCATGTTTGTATCCAACATACAAGTTTTTCACGTTGTCCATAATAATCACGTTCTCTAAGCCGTGTAAGGTCAGCTGGCACTGGACGTGGCAATACCCTTGACTATGATCTAAATTCTTCTCAATCTGAGAGCAAACACTTGTTCAACAGTAGAATGATAAAAAAGAGTTATCGATGATAAATATGATGGTGGTACACATTTGTGCCACAAATAGATTTAATTGTATGAGGATAATTCACAACGTAGTGTTAGCAAATTCAGTTTTAATTATTGTCACGAATAGTATCCGCTTTCGTGTCATATAACCTTTCTGAATATTATTAGTAATTTCTAAAATTGAATATTTGATTTGACTCAAAAGACGAGCGGTAAAAAAAACAGTATGATGGTAATGATGGCAATGCGCGGATTTGTATTTTTGGATATATGTATGTATTTTGTATTTAAAGTAATCAATTTAATGGTTTTTTTATTATTTTACAGTAACAAAGCGTGGTTGACGTTGACATTGACAAGGAAGATTGACGACCAATCGAAAATAGTGCACTTTAGCGCCGCCCCTGTCATTCCATGGCCGTTTAGAGAACTATTTGTGTCTTTTAAATGTGTTCGGTTTATACAGCTCAACAAATTGTGAAAATAAAGCTACTAAGTAGCAAATGTATGGACAATATTAAGTACTGTGATAAATAATGTCGCAATTAAAGTTGATAGAATATACCCGTCGATCGTTAATACATAGGTATCAAGTTACTGGGTGCAATTTTTCTTTCACACCAAAATAAAAATATAGGAGCCCTTATTGAATATCGTCGTTGACCAATTTATTTTTTCGCTCACTTTAAATAGTTCATACTATATTATTGCTTATAGTTGGTTGATCGTGTTAGTTGCAAGTACGATTCCCGGGTCGGACACTACAAAATTTTTCTAATTTAGATTTTCGAGTAGTGGCTCGGAGTCTGGATATGTGCCCGGTGTATGGCAATAGGTTCACCACCTGGTACATAGTGGGTAGTAAACGTAACTGGTAAAACGTGGAAGTTTTCTACATTCCTCTGCCTACCTGTTCGGGGATTACAGGCGTGATGTTACGTTGCGTACATTTTTTATAAGTGGTAACAGTAAGAACTAGTTGACTATGAAAGCATACTAGGACCATCGAATGACTCTATGCACACACGTAATCAAACTCAAAACAGTCCAAATCCTCTAAACCGCGAACTAAAATTATGTATACATAATTTTCGTACATCCTTCAAGTGTGTATATTTTGTTACGTTTTCTCGTATTGCTTCATCGCCCGCCCTTATCTAGAGTTTAATTTTTAGGCTCAACTCACCCTTACTAGCTTTAGTATTTATCATTATATTAGTTTATAATTGTTTTTATTTAAGTATTTGCGTTAGTAACACATGTAGCACATGCAAGCCTGATGTATCACAATAGGCTTACCCCTTTTTCCATAATGGGACATAAATGTAACTGCTGAAACGTGTTAGTATATTTCACTCCTCTGCCTACCTCTTCGGGGATTAAAGACGTAATATTTAGTAGGATATAAGTGTGTAAGCCATATTGCGAAGCTGCAACGGTAACGGTAGAGATCTCTAGATTGAGGGCTTAAGTTTGCGTCATTTATCGTTAAGTTCACTGAGTCCATATTTACGCTTTTTTAGGATGTATTAGTTATTAGAGAAATAGTACCGTTTTGTAGAGAAGTGATACTGTGGTCAATATTGTTTTGAGAAGTGATACTGTCGCGTAGAGAAGTGGTTAATATTATATAGAGAAGTGGTACGGTTGTGTAGAGAAGTGGTCATTATTATATGGAGAAGTGGTACTGTTGTGTAATGAAGTGGTCAAGTTTGAGCAATAATAAAACAAAATTAAAACACACATTAACATATTATGTTCTTTCTGCAGAAAGAAATGACACGTCTTGGTTGTACCCCAGCGATCAGTCTGCGTCTGATTGTCCTTAATGGCGTCTGTCGCCGACGGATGCGATTCAAGCAATTTGTAATGTCGCCATTTTGTTTCCAAGTATTTTTGTACTTAAATTAATTCTAACGCTTAACGAATACTCGAATTAAGTATACAGCGACTGAGAAAAATTTGTTCATTGTTTATAAATAAATTTCTGGCAAATATGTCGTGTGTTTCATTTATTTTTGGTATATACATCTAAATGGTCTTTAAACCGATTTTGTGATGTTCATTTTGTTAAGAAGTATGTATATATGGCATACATTGTATCCATAAATGTACATATATTTGTAATGTCAGACAGACATTACAAATGTCATTACGAATATGTTATGTACATGCATATTTGTAATGTCTGTCTGTGATTCGTAATACAATTTCTGTGTTAATTTTTATATGATATATGGAAACTTTTATTGGGCACGTTAATAATACTGAAATACACTTATTAGGTTTTAGGATTTACCTCCAAAACAGATGAATCGGTTTTTATAGTATTTGCTTTAAAGTTGGTTACACGAAAAAATGCTGGTAATTAATATGTCTAGAAACATAATAGTACTATGTTGGTATGTAATAAATAATGTTTAAATTATATTCGCTATTCAAAACACCGGAAGTACGTTACAGAAAGGCATCGGCCATTACCGGAAGCTACTCCGACATGGACGCAGCAATTCAGTTTTGTAGCCGGTAAAGGGTATCAAATTGGATTTACTTATATCATGCACACCCTTTGATACTGGGGACGTTGAAGAAAATCGTATTAAGCACCAAAATATAATTAATATTACGATATTTGGGAACTAAAGAATAGATAAACATTACAGAAGTCGCATATTTCATCGTTCCCTTATTATGTTACGAGTAACGACAATATTGCAAACATACACAGTTGTAAGTAATTTAACATAACAATGGCTAACAATCGTTTTTTACTCATTTGTAATACGGGAGACCTTTCTTTAATCAGTACCTATTAAAATCTGAACAAAAGTGTTGGAACATTATTTCAAAATATTACAAGTTTCAAAACATTGTTCTAAAGAAATAAATGTTCATTTATTTCTTTAGAGCAATGAAAAACTAAAACAATGAAGCAAATATAAAACAGAAATGTAGAACAATTTGTACCATATCAACATACAAACCAGACGAATTAACGAGTAAGATTAATTCATAAATAAGTACATACTACATTTCATTTTCTCAGTTCTATTAAAATGAAATCATATGTATTTATAGTTATTTAGTATTAATACATATTATAATAACTGATATTAACATTTTTATTCCCAGTATACTATTTGATAAGGTCTCTATGGTCAGTTCAGGCCAAGGTAGTAATGATAAACGCCGTCAAGTCTTATGGTATTACCTTCATGATAAAAAAAAACTTGCTGGCAGATATCCATGTCGATAGTGGCCATTGGACACTGCACATTGTTACTGCTCATTGCCTTCAGATAAATAAAGCTTGCTTAATTCCTCGTATAATATCGATCACTGCGCAAATGTAACATGAAAATGAATTACGGTTTGATGCAAATATTATTACACTGGGCGGCTAAAGCGACTGGCTTTGATTGCGCTCACGGAAAAAAATAATACAAATATGTATTTAAAACGCCGGAAGCACGGAACGGGAAGCTCGGCGGCCATTACCGGAAGCAGCCACGCCCTCGGTGGCGGCGAGCTATACAAATTATTACGAAAAGGGCCGTGATTGTGAAGTGCAACTAATTAAATTGATTTCGAAAACGGAACATTAGCGTGTATATTGAAAAGAGTCGTGAATGTAGAAGGACCACATCAGATCTGTACGAATATAAATACCAGAGGGGTGACTGGCCCCTACGTCCAGTGGATTGTTAACCTGACTGCTGAGCCGAGGATCATGGGTTTGATTCCAACTCAAGACAAATATTTGTATGATGTGCTCAGGTACCTGTTTTTGTAAAAAAAATAAAAATATGTATATAAGTAGTTTATCAGTCGTTTGTTTGCCATAAGATTTGGCGTCTTTAAACTTAGGTATCACAGATTTGATGGTCCTGCCTGGAGGTGTTCCAAGATATTTATACCTATACATACTTAGCATTCCTTCCCGGAACTGGACTGATAATACATTATAATATTTACTGTCTCTTTGGTCGAGTGTTTAGAAGCGAAACGGATAAAGAGGTCATAAGTTCGGTCTCAGAGCCGGACACATTATTATTGGGAATTGTAAATAGAAATTCTCATTAGTAGCTTAGAGTCAAGATTTGTTGGCCGGAGTTAGATTTTCTAGTAGTGGCTCGGAGTTTAGATTCGTGCCCGGTGTATGGACATAAACTTATCACCCTTTCCATGATGGGACACAGTATGGGATGAGATGGTAATTAGTAAATAGCGGAGTCGTATTACACCATTTTACTTAACCCTTCGGAGGAATACAAGCATGATGCTATGTAAGTATGTATTATAATACATATTTTGTAACAGTACAACAATTATAGATAAAATTGTGCAATTTTATGGTATAAATATATGCAAATAAAACATACATACATACGTTTTCATTTATTTGTCTAACATGAAAAATTCTGAGCGTACACTACCTATGCTTTTTACAGAAGCTTTTTTTCCATTGCAGCAGCAAAACGCCGGAAGCTCGTGGCAGGAAACTTGGCGGCCATTACCGGAAACCGAACCGCCCTGTCGACGTGAACTCGTTAGGTGTGTGCGGTTAGGGTTTTAGTATCAAGTTCTTAATTTCAAATATATAGAACATAGTAGTAAGATTAAATTTTATCAATGAATAGCTAGAAGGAAGTATTGACAAGATTGTATTCGACTTCATAGTTGGTCGTGCGATTGCGAGCGTGACTGCCGATTAAGAGGAACCGGATTCAAAACCCGGGCCAAGTACTATTGGACTTTCTAACTAGAGTTTAGAAAATAGAATAGTACCCGGAGTAGTTCTCGAAGTTTCCATTTGTGCCCGATGCATAGTTACAGAATCAGCTCCTTTTGTATTTATATATTTTGTTATTATTAGTACATCGTCACGTCAGGACCCTTGCGAAGTAGGCAGAGAGCATAGACCACCGAATATTATTGCCTAAAATATATGTAGACATTTATCAATCAATACTTGAACAGGACATTACCCCCTTAATCCGTTGTACAATCATGGGTCGGCTGCAAGAGATTTCATTAGAAATAAACAATACTTTTGCACAGATTACCGTGTAGGGGCGGAGTAAGAATACTTTCCAAAACCCGTGCCGATATACAGAGTGACGTAAGAGGCGACTAAACCCGGCGCTGGCAGATCGCGGCATGGCGCTACCTGCCTAGACATAGCTGCATCCCCTGGTCGTCTACGGGCAGCAGCGTGGGCCGTGCGAGAATGTGCTCTGCGATCCCCAACCCGCATGCCCAGCATTGGGATTGCGGACGATTATCCGACAGCGATGATGATGTTTGTACAGATTTCTTCATCATTCTGATCGTCACTCTAAACCCACTGCTGAATTGAAGCTTCCCTGGAGGGTTTTTGCCTTTAATTCCCACAGTGGACATAACTGTTGGGCATCGAAAAGTACGACCACTCGCATCGCCTGCCCTAATAAATAAATAACATGTTTACTAATAATTGTAGGAAACTCTACAAGGAAATTCAGGAACACGAACAATATTTTCAGTTTCGTATTACAGTACAGTAACGGTAGGTGACAAGATTTACAATCTGCATTAAACGAATTTATAGCATCTGTGCGACGCCACCGGGCGCCTGTTCCCCCGGAGGTGTCCCAATGTATTCTTCATTCTGCAGCATTATATAGAGAAGATAACATAACATCACGCTTGTATTTCACCGAAGGGATAGGCTGAGACGTGGAGTACACTTGAATTACCAGTGACGTCACACGTCGCACCCTAAGATAGGGGGTGAGCCTATTGCCTTGCATCGGACAAAAATTCAAACTCTGTGCCATAACTGAATATTTCTACCAAAAATCATCATAGTGATCATCAAAATATATATTTTGAATATGTTAGATTAAAATTTGAATGCGAATTTTTCTTACGTTCACATCTAAGATATCATATACCACTATAAAGTTGAAAATTACTAAGGTAGGTACTAATCACTTAATTAATTATTGATTAGTTTAGTATCTATAATAAAGTAACTTTATTTACCACGAACATCATCGTCGTTATATTCAACAACATTACCTACGATAAATTACATGAACGCAGATTTAAATTTTTTATTCGTCATGGATACTTCAAAAACTAGTCGCTCAGTAAAGACTCGGGTAGACAGAACACCTAATCCCAAACATCACTAACCCTACATACCTGTGTCTTGTAAAATAATGATTATAACCCGCTACTTTAAAAATAATATTTGTACTCATGTGTTTGAACAACAAATCAAGTGTCACTAAGTGTTCCACACACCGCCACGTCTAATCTAAAAATTGCTGTTCAACAATATGCAGCGTATCTATAGCAATTTGTGTGTTATGTTGCAAGTATATTGCGATCCACGAGACGCTCTGATATAAAGAGGGTCCCGGCAGACATCTCTATAGCGAACTTTAGTATCCGTTGAGATTTTACATGGGATTGTAATCCATTGCACGCTATAGTCATTTACGCTTGAGTTAACTTTTAACATGTTCGTTAATGTATGGGGATTTTATGTGGGATTGATTTGTGCCAAGCAGTACTTGATCGGAATGGTTGAATATAGACTCAACCTATCTCTTGAAGTGAAGTTCACTTGAGTGAAACAACACAAGATATAAAACTGTACGAAATATTAAAGTAATTATTTATTGAGTAGCATATGTGACTCTACGTTCCCTTTGGTAAATTAATAAAAATAACCTTATACACTACCACGTGCATGCTTGTACATAAACAAGTTAGATATTATTCATTATTTAATTCACAAAGTCCTCATACAAAAATCGACTTTATTGTGAAACATTGAACGTGCTATTTCCAATGTCTTTGAATGATAATGAGTTCATTTTTTGTTTCGGTCATATACATATAAACAAACCTACATGAGACTCAATTTCTACTTGATATTAATTATAAACATTAACTATCATTGAGGACTAAACACAACGTACACAAAATTCAGGAAGATTTCATCAAATGTCTCTACGGCTTCTCTTCGTACTAGTATAGCTTTCGTTACCCGCCGGGTTTAAAAAGAAAATGCTTTCCGTCCTTTGTTCGCAAGATACAGTAGCGTTCACACACGAATGCTTCCCTTTTTAATCCGGCGGGTTGTCTTCGGCAAAGGAATAGCGCCCGATGTTAAGGCACAACTTTTACTCGGGACATATCCATGGTTTTTGTGTCTCGGGCCATGAGTTTTACAGCACCAAGTATGTCTAGGATAACAAAGTAATAAATGTTAAAGACAGTGTTTTCTGAAAGCCGAGCAGTAACAATAACATTTTTTTTCTTATTAACATTTTAGATACATTAATATGCGAGTATTAATATTGTTGTTAATACAGACGTGCTACGAATTAATGTTAGTAATAGACTTATTAAATTAGCTCATAGTAAATACATATAGAATGAGGAATCCCAGCTTATTTGCTAGTAGATATAGTCATTAAGTGACTGGTGCTACCCGTGGAAGAATTTAACTCACATTTGACTATGATTTAGTTTTGTAGTACCTCGAACCTCCCTTTGATTGATTTCATTTTTCTCTACTCTTATCTCTTTCCATAACACTTCGAATATGTAAAAAGAAGCTTACCCCCAAATCCATGGTAGGACGTAATAAATGGATTTTTGGAATGTATTACGCTCATCTGTCTACCCTTTCGGGGAATATATTCGTGAAGTTAAATGAAAAATTAGACAAAAAAAAATATAAATGGCAAAGTAAGTCTGTTTGTTCTTACTTTATGCCGCAGCAAAGCAATGGTATGATATAATCTTATGTTTTCTAAGAATTTAAATTTCCATGATGTCTGTGGTACATTTTAAACGTAAGAGTGTACTATACGGAAGGAAATAAAACATATTACTCGTAGCAAAGTGAAAGTGAATAAGATTATTTTACAATTGTACCTGTGTATTTTAAAATTTAGCAATACCCTGATTTACGCTATCCGGGCTTACGGTACCCCGTCTTACGCGAATACAGAATTACGCATATTTAAAGTCTACTGAGTTGATTGTTCGTTCAGAACATGCTATACTGCAAAAAGTCAGAATTAAAATGGATTATTTTCAATGATAACACGAAAAGAAAAATATTATGGTTGGCCAGTAAACTTAACCATAGATTTGACAGAAAATTTAACCATATATTTGAGCGAGAGTAAACTTAACCATACACACATATACACATACATTATACAACATTTGAGAACACCTTTTTCTTCTTCATTAGTATTACTACATATTAGTTATATTTCTTTAACCTATGATTACAATAAAAACTCATTTATACTCGGATAAATTCGAGACAACTATTGCTACAAGTGTCCATGCAAAAGTCACATTGTATTTGATGTTTAAGTCTACGATATAAATTAAATGTGAAAATAGCTTATTTCTGTAGTTCTAAAACGTTATTTATGTTATTTTAACGTTTACAGCGCTTACCCTTAAACGGTTTTTCTTAAGTAGAAATATATTCAGCGCTGTATATATTTTGTTTCTCTATAAGGAATCGCTGAATAGCATTTTTATTTCAATAATAAAAAAGCAATTATTCTTTCATTGCTTCAAAGGGCCAAAATTGTATATTAGTTTTTTCGATTTATCATCTTTGTTTTATTGTGGACTTTTAATATTAAAATTTTGCTATTTAATCCTAGATTATTTATAGCTCAGTACAAAAAAATAGTAGATTAAAAATAATGGTAGTATAGAAATTAACAATATCTAGGCACTTATCTTGCGGCTGAAAGGGAGATAATAGGTATAGATAGATAAATAGGTAGGTACTTAATGAAAATACCAAGTTTTCGTATAATCTTCACGTGCTTGGCAGGATAGCCGTATATTTAATAGACATGATATGGTTGGTTGGGAGTGGTCTACATTCCTCTGCCTACCTCTTCGGGGATTATAGGCGTGATGTCACTTATGATAGGGTTGGTTGAGGAAGGAAATCTTGACTAAGCAACATGAACTCACCTGAAATATTTCACCTCGCTACAGAAAGGGACAAATTCCAAAAATTTGTTGGACGGTCACTTGAACAAGAAAATAGAAGTATTAAAATAGATACATTACCTACATACATTAGTAGTAATTCCACGTTTGGGTGTAGTGGATGTTGTGTGTATAATTAGAAATTTTTGCATTCCTCTTTATTTATTAATTACTATTATAATATATCGCGTCAAGCCCAGCGGTATAGGCAGAGAGTAGCCAATTAATTAACAATGCAAGTAATCTGTAATATAGGTACGTACCCATTTTCCACGTTTCAAAAGGTTGTGCGTAATTTTCTTATGACAATTGTTAATTTTCTCTTAAATAATTATATACAGCAATTTGAAAACTAAGGATTTGGTTTTAAATAGCCATAAATATGTAATATACCTACCAATTTCCAGAAAAAAAACTTAGAAGAACTAGAAGTTTTTTCTATAGAACTTCAAAAGTTGATAAGAGCTTTTAAAAATTTTAAATACTACGTTCATAATGGAATTGGAACAAACGGCAGTCTTAAAATTATTTTATTGAATTGCTCGCTGACAAGGAATGGAGACAAGACTACCAGTAACGCCATCTATGTAACATTTCGTAAAAATGTATTTTTAAAATATCTCTTCAATTTTAGAAAAAAATATTGATACAAAAACCATATGGAAGTGAGTAATATTTAATATCCTTAAAATTTGCAACAACGTATAATACCGAAATAACTAATGTATACATATTTATAAATCTGAATATTCATTGATTTTAAATACTTTACGCATTAAATACTAAACACATTAAAATATTTGGTTAATAATAGTAAAACACATAGGTAGTCAATTAATTAAACGAAATGCACATTAAAATATCACCTATAAAGACTCACAAGGTATTCTAAACTCACAGTACTTTACCGTCGGCAAGTTCAAAGGGACACGGATGCCGGCGGCACTTTGATCTCGCCGCCGGCGGCGAAGTTCTTTGATGTCACCATTGGGTGCTTATAACTCGTTTTTCTAACCCAATTATTACAAAAAACTCCACCTATTTATAGTCAACGCTTAGTTTCTGTGCTTAAGTTCACTTAGCTACAATTTATTTTTATATTTCTTACTACGGAATTGTGTTTTTCAAGTCTTGAATCAACACAACACACAGCTTGCCTCTTTAAAAAATACAAAATCGTGTATGTTTAATTATTACATACAAAAATATGTTATTATTGTGTCTCAATACATAAGTAATTTATATAAAATATATACTAAGCAATTCAATTACTTCACTAAGGTAGGTACATTGAAGAATAAATGGTATATGAATAACACAAAGGCGTGTTTTGTGATAATATTCATATTTTATAGTGATATTGTCAGCAGTATTGACTGGCAGTTTTTGCGATGTTTTTCTAAATTCTAAATATACCTTATATTTTATTTATATTGCATCTCGTGTAGAGGATGGTACTGTCTTCTACGTTCTTTCTTTTTCCTACTTCTTG
The DNA here is from genome assembly GCA_018246595.1 of Mimoniades nurscia nurscia. Taxonomy (NCBI): domain Eukaryota; kingdom Metazoa; phylum Arthropoda; class Insecta; order Lepidoptera; family Hesperiidae; genus Mimoniades; species Mimoniades nurscia. The sequence continues at coordinate 12,567 of DWFO01000877.1, forward strand.
CCTTTCTGTTCTTTTTTTGGTTAGAAAACCGTAAAAAGGAATTAATATAAACTAAGATTACTGTATTTTAAGCAGTTACAATCAACAACCAATACGGACAAGCGAACTCTTCTACAAGTCACATGAAGTAATAAAATTATGAACCTTACACAAGTATTATGAAATATTATAGTAGAATATCCCTTTGCTAAAATAAATTTAGCGAAATAGAAAAACCAAGTAAGTTTTCATTGAGCTGTACATAATATATATTGGAGCTGATATGTATATTTTGAGCAATATCAGCTTGCACACATACATATGTATAAGTCTTACCTATATATCATTTGAATTATAAAAAAATCGTATAGATACCCAGCGTATACAAGCCGTATCATTTACAAATAGCATATGAACGAAATGACAGAGTAATTATATAACAAGAATAGTATAAGATCTAGAACTTACAAATAACTAATTGGCCATTATCACAAATTTTATCAAATTGTTTCGGGACAAAACGGACAAACGGTCGTTAAAAATTGTTTATTGTTTATACTTTCTTCATTGTAAAAATGTATTTCTTTTTGAAGTGATTCTCACCTGTGTTTATGATTAGTTATAACATGATTTCATGTGTCATTACAAATTGTTGAAATATGTTTTTCAAAATATATCCAACAGCAGAGACATTGACTTCTACAATGTTTAAATATAATTGCATCGGTTCATACAGCTAATAATATTTGTAATATTGTCCTAGTTAAAGAGTCTCTCTTACTTACCTCAGTAACGTAACATCACGCCTGCAATCGCCGAAGAAGTAAGCAGAGGGGTGTAGTAGGTACTCTCCCATATTACACCTGTTACATTTACGTCCTGTTATGGAAATAGGTGATCAATTTATGCATACACTGGGTACATATCCAGACGCCGAGCCATGACTAGAAAATCTAAGTTAGAAAAATCCTATAGTGCCCGACCCGGGATTTGAACTCAGGACTCTCGTTCGGTAGTGGCGCTTGCAACCGACACGACCAACGAGACTGTCCTAGCTCTATAATTTTTTTTAATAGCTGATTTCATTTTCTTTCCAATACAATAAACGGCACTTTATTACGATTAATTTTCATATTATCCACTCAAGAACTATAATATAACGCGAATAGTTCTCAATACGTTGTGTAAACTCTGCATACCATTTCCGGAGTAACTTCTTACTGGAAACTACTAAGTGAGTTAGCAAGTTTCAACCCTTCCGCCCCGGGGGTACCAGGGCGGGAGAACTGGGGTGAGAGTTCAGCTGGTCAAGGTGAAGGTCCGTTCACGTCTTTAGAACAACTCCGCACGCCGTCTTGAGATTTCTACCGCGTCCAAGACGTCCCGGTACTTGGTAATTAAATTGTTTTAATATTTTCGTTATTATTTTTGATGTCAGCAAAAATGTGACATATAACGTTAAAATGATAATAGTGATTATAATAAAATAATGGAGTGTTGAAGTAAATCTTAGGTTGTATGTAATTGCCTCACTAAAATATACTAAACCAATTTGTTAGAAAGACGTATTAGAAAAACAAAAAAATTCTATGCTATCAGTGCATCACATTCTGTCAGACTGATAACAGCGTTTTGACGTAAGGATAAGGTAATCACAAATGGAATAATAACTACCACTCCTGCACATCTGAAAGTAATCTAACAGGATTGCAGGAATATTTATGTTATAATTAATATACGTAGTATAACTAAGTACATATTGCCGAAACATTTTTTTGTTGAAAAAATTAATAGCAGAACTGTAGAAAAGGGACTGCCAGTAATATGATTCCATTTAATACCTACATATCAAGATGAGAATATGATTAAGTAGCTATCCTATTTGAATTTGCTCACAGACCCATTGCTCGTCCTGACGACTACACAGAGTCGCATCTAATATGTAGCTATATGCAATAGCAATCACTCTTCATTCTTAAACACGAATAGTTTTTATAACTATTACTTCACGCTAGAAACAATATGTATTTAAACTAGCAAGTTAATCATATCAAAGAAAACACGACCAATTCGATCACGTTTATTCCCTTCAGTATCAATTCTATATATACAGTGTAAAATATCTAAATGTCGAATATTACAAATATCAAGAAGTACCGGGCGCAGTTCACGAAGTTCGCTAAGTAATAAGATAATGAAGAACGGCGGGTCGGGATACGAATTAAAACGGGCGTCGAATGCGTTACACCGGCGAGACCGACAGAACAAGTTGTTTAACGAGTCTCGTTCAATAAATATTTGCTTTAATTAGCAATTGACTTTCGTTATGACAGTTCTTTTATAAAGCTGTTTTGTAAACGAGTTTCTGTCATTGTTATATTTATAGTTAATGTATTCTTTCTGTAACCGGTACTGTTAGCTTATTATTTATATCTTACACCTTCAACGAGTTAGTGTCGTTTTTTAAATAGGGTAAAAGTCTATTTAAATATGTATCTCGATATTGCTTAGTCTTTTAATTACAACGTTGTCACATGAGTCACGAGTGGACTTCACGAATTGATTTGCTGCATTCCAAAATTGAATTATTCGATATTTAAAAATAATTAGTTTCCTTGTTTATTTTGACTTGAAAATTTATGTTCCCGAAAACGTAGAAGGTCCTGCCGGTTTAAGGGACTCCTTATTCCTTGTTTATTTAATGAGGGAATCTGAAAGACGACCTCGTTATGACGTCACTACTACTTCGTCGCGTTCGAGCGAGATGAACGTTATTTGCATATAAAATTCCGTAGTCGAGAGAGAGATGGGCGAATCAGCTGGCTGTGAATGAATAGATTTTCTTAAGAAGGCACCTACCGTCTAATGAAATCGAAATGGGTGTGTCTCGGGTATCAGTCCTTGGCACCATTTCAAGGTGAAATTGGATTTTGCAATGTACTCCAATTAAACATCAGAATGTTTTCACCATACTTTGTGAGAGAATGTAGACTATTATTCTGTTGTTAAATTTATTACGTAAAAAGTTATCCTATAAAAAAGCAATAGAATTAAGAAATGCAGAATAAGATTGTGTTTTGACTAGAATCCTTCGATATTTCTTGAAACCCGTTTTGCAATATGTTATAATTTTATTACAACTTTTGAATAAAAGTGAATACTTCTACTTATCGGATAATATAAAAATCATCTAAAAGACAGCTTAAACATTGAAACACGAAACGACTCTACAAAGTAGAGGTATATAGTAATATTATTAAATATGTGAGTTTTTAATTTTTTTTGTCCCTCAATTACCTATTATATAGAGTCAAGTTATCCTTTCAAGACGTGTTAGATGTAATGGGCATCAATGGGCAGTGGCCGCTCGCCATCTGGTGGGTCCCGTGTGCATTTGCCACTTCATAGAACAGATAAATATTCTCTGCATAAACTCTACATAGAGCTTCAAGATTTTATATTTCAACTTTGATATCTATGTAACTGTAATACTTGATATCCAATGAAAAATAGTCGATAAAAAAAAATATTTTTATCAAAGTCGTTGATAATAAAAATAAAAACGATTTTTTTATTTTCTTTTAAATTTATGTTGATTTCGTTACCAACGTAAACCCATTTCGGGATTTCCTTTTTAACATTCGCGAAGCGGAGCGACTTATTCATAGCCGTGTTATAATTGTCTCGATATATTTTGACTATTTTTTATGTGATTTCGCTGGTATTATTAGTTGCGTTAAGTCAAAAAACATTAACTGATTTCTTAGTAGAGACACGAATCCGGTTTAATCAGAATTTAATTGATTAATCATATTTAAATTATCATCAGACTCATAGCAACACTGATATGAGGTTTTCATCCCGATTTGAACACTCAATTACGTTTACGAGCGGTCTATCGCTTATTATTATGTAATTGCAATATGAGAGAAAAGTACAAAACACGCAGTGAAATAGCATGGTATTAACTTGTATAAGAGAAATCAAAAGTACCCTATACCTACGTTATTTTCTTGTATTGGAACAGTGTGAAGAAATTTGTTTTGTACATTTTCATTAAAACCAATATTTCTTTTTATATAGATAATTATGGAAATTACAAGTGAATACTCTTTGTACTACCCTTTGAAGTTAAAGAGCTTTTATTTATTTTTGTAGCTGTATTTTTCTAGATAATTTATAACTAAGCATTAGGCCCTAAGCTGAATTTAACTTTAGTTTGCCACGTTTACTCCGTTACTGTTATCTTGTATCCGACGAGTCTTTTATTTCTAATCAGAAATGTATCCAATATAATCCGTTTTAGATACGACACTGTGAATAGGGGCGTAGCGATTTTCATTAGGGTACGATCACATTAGGCGGACGGACAGACGGCAGGATTATTGGATCCGACGGACGGAAGACTTCGATCCGTTGGCTTTTTTACTTTTTTCTTTCCCTTTTTCCTTTCCAGGCACCGTCTGGAAAGCCTTTTCCTCTTATTTATTGCTTATACGGAGCCCGAATTGGATATTTGTGAAAGGTCGAGCTGTTTGCCGATGGAAAAATATTAGGTTTTATCTTACATACTTATTTGAGTTTAAATGCGAGTCCGGGTCCCGTTGGATCAATATAAGTCTCATTTTGCGCTGGTTTTGACGAGTCGTTCTGTGCGTCAATAAAACTTGTTAGTAATTACAATAGTGTCCCGTCCAAACATGTTTTATAAAATATGTACATTGATTACTATATTAAGTAGGATTGAAATACACATTACACGATTATCATGGACTAGATAAACATGTATTATTTAATTATGTAACCAATACTAGTGTAACAAAAATATTGTTTTACATGTTTATTTGCATATAACCTTAAAACTTATGGCTTTATTGTATATATTTTTAAACCTGTTTTTTTTCTTTATAGTGCCCGTATAGCTCGAAATAAAAGACTTGTGACCGAAATCTGTAGTCCCCCAGATGTTTCGATATTGACGGGCACAAAGACGTTTCTGTGCGCCAACTTAACGCACCTTTCCTGTCATCTTTGTTAAATTTTAATTCGCGCATGTTGTTGAAATTCGATCAGCTAAAAGTTCGTCTGTGTGTACAGGATGTTTTCTCTGATACTAAGTTTCGTTTATATTAAAACGTTGGTATTTGATTCAGTATAGATAATGGTTGCGTATTAAATATCGAAGAATAAATCGATATTTATTTCAATATAGAATAAAAACTGAGCGAAGCTTAGAATAGCAAATACTCACACCAATATA
>DWFO01000878.1:0-17803 GCA_018246595.1 Mimoniades nurscia nurscia
GGCGTGATTTGCGTTTCACATTTGACTGTTTTCATCGTATTATAAAATCGATAAATATTCGTGGCCACATAAACGAATTCGTAGATAGATCGGCCACCAGGGGCCACTACTTAGATAGATCAGCCAATAAATAGTATACATAAGTGCGCGCGCTAACGCGTCGGTCGCGCCCGCAGCTGCTCGTCGGCCGACGAGGACGACGCCGACCCCGACACCAAGGCGGCGCGCGAGAGAGAGCGGCGCCAGGCCAACAACGTGCGCGAGAGGTGCGTGTGCGGCGGGCGGACGGACCATCCGGCCGTTGTAAATAATAATACTAACCAACACGACCATCTGTGTATTTATAGTTTCAGAGCTTTCTCATCACGCTAACAACGACTTGGGTCACAGAGTATATACACTTGTGTAGGTGCGTCATTGTAAATTATTGTTCCACTTTTGCACCAAGCATAAATAAAAACTCGTGTTTGAAAAGTTTCATAAATATATGTGTTTGTGCCTATTCGTGTTTTTAGGAATGAAGGTAAGTGGATACTTCCTATACGAGTAATATTGAATAGTAACTAATTATTTTTCATTAAAATTCAGAGGCTCTATCTGCTACCAAACAATGCGCTAGATTATGAGAAACATAATATTTTAATACATGGCCTGCATCTAATAGAACCTCACTACGGTCACATATTCTCACTAAAGTTACTCAATCATACGCTCCTATCGTGTTTATAATCTTACGTAACCTGATCGCTCATCGCATGCGGCAGCAAACTGAGGGCGTGATTTAGTTTTTTACTGTTAATCGTACTATATCTTTAGGAGAAAACCATTGGCTATAAATAGTAAAAGAAAACAAAGGCCACGGAAACAGGCTGTCGAAAAACCTATCAATCGTATATGATAGTCCCATTCGACTCGTTTCAAAATGTTATGTTAAGTAATTTCAATATATACTTGGTAACTTCAACTTCAATATGACCGAATCCTTAGCATGCAAACTCTGAAATTGCATCTTAGATAAGAAAAACTCTATCGTTTTAATCGCATGTGTAGACTTAGTAGTTGTCCATCATCACCTTGGCTGATTCAAAACTGCGCTTTTCAATTTAAAATAGTGCTTTTTGTAATACGTATTAGATACATTTTCGTTTGGAGAAAACCATACATAAGTATGAAGAAAGGGCCGCAACAATACAAAATTAGCAATGTTAACAATTCTACGAATCTAACAGCTGTGTGTTTGAGCTGTTAATGCTTCACTCAGTTGAAGGTAAATCAAAAGCATAAGTTTAAGATGAATAGATGGCGGTAAAGGCGAGTATGCATTCATTGAATATAACATTCATCTTATCACTTCTAGAATACATAGGTACTTACAGTTTTAAGCGCGTGGGTATTGATGATATACAATGTATATGTAGTAGCGTAGCGTGGGGTGGGCGGCTTGGCAGTCCACCGCGGATAGTACTTTTAGGGGGCGGCAAAAGGATTGTTCAGGGGGCGGCAAAACTTCAACATAAAAATAAAATAACTGTTTTAACATTATATCAAGGCTTTATTTTTCGTCGTCGATGTTGTCATAGGACAAAACATATAAACTTTTAAGGGGGCGGAATTAGTTGATCTTTTATTTTTTTGGTCGACGCGATTCTCATAAAACAAAATATATTAAATTTTAAGGGGGCAACAGTAGTTGACCTTTTTTTATTTTTGGTCGACGAGATTCTTATAAGGCTTTTTTTCGTATATTTTCGATTGTCATAACATAACTAAACATATAAACTTTTAAGAGGGCGGCAAAATTTTCTTACGCCGCGGGTGTTTCAAACCCATGCTACGCCACTGAAAATGTTTCTCATAAATACTGAATTCCAAAAATGAAATTCAATTTGGCATGTTATTATTTCTCGACATTTCCAATTATATATTTAATTTCATAAATTCCAATATATTTAATTTCATAAATTCTTATATATTTAATTTCATAAATTCCAATATATTTAATTTCATAAATTCCAATATATTTAATTTCATAAATTCCAATATATTTAATTTCATAAATTCAAATATATAATTTCATAAATTCCAATATATTTAATTTCATAAATTCCAATATATTTAATTTCATAAATCCAATATATTTAATTTCATAAATTCCAATATATTTAATTTAATAAAAATGCGCAAAACTAGATTTTCACCAGTTAATTATTGTATTATAATAAAAATAAGTCGGGGTTTCCTTCCTGACGCTATAACTCCAGAACGCACGAACCGATTTCAACGGTTTTCCATTCGTTGGAAATGTCTCGGGCTCCGTGAGGTTTATAGCAAAGAAAAATGTCAAGAGAAAATCAGAAAAACATGGAAAAACATTTTTCACATACAGCGCCATCTCTGATACGTAGCACGTACTAAAAAGACTGCCGAACTTGATTGCGACAACCATTATTAACGGAAAGTACGCAGGTGAAAATGTATGTATTCCTCGAATACCAATGATTCTGACTGATCTTCCGTTTGACTTCAAACGATTTCAATTTCCGGTTCGCCTTGCGTTCGCAATGACAATAAATTATCAAGTCGCAAAGCCAATCGCTTAGTGTTTGCGGGATAAATTTAGAAAATCATTGTTTTTCACATGGGCAGCTATACGTTGCGTGTTCACCAAACCAATCCTCTTTGTTTGTGTTAACGTCAAACCAAAAAACAAAAAATGTGGTTTACTAAAGAGCACTTCAGTGAAACGGATAATTTGCGGACACGTAATAACGCTTCGATTCAGTATTTACTTTGGATTCACTTCGAAGCCATCTGGTGGCGAAACGGAGTTCGCCGGGTTTGCTAGTTGTTACTAATTATAGCAACAGTCTAGTCATTTAGTTATGCAAATACATAGTTACCGTGCAGAGTCATGTAGGTACAGTCGCGAGCTCGTAGCACGATAGGTGTTTCACGAACATGCAAATTGCGAAATTTTGCAATTTATTAAAATTTTCGATAAAAGAAGGATCATTATACCGTAGTGTTATTGTCTAGGGATGGGTAACGCTAAACCTGAGCGGGACTGAAGTTGTACGTACATATACATATATTATTATTCTTCTTGTGGCATCACACCAGGTCCTTTGTGGAATAGGCAGAGAGCACATTTAAAACTTCCAATTTATTATCACCTGTAGTTGTAAATTTTTCTATGCATCCCACTGGTGGGCACGCGTATCACCGGGAACTACGGAAAGGTAATAATGACTGCACTACGCGACTTCAAGGCGGATTGGTAGAAATGAATACTAGTGGGTGACATTTCTGCTGGTATCTTTTTGAATAATCCGACGAGATTTAAAGTATTGTTACCCAACGATATCAACCGTAAATGACTGCTTGAGAGCACGAAAACGTTGGTAGAAATTTGCCTGCTAGCAACCACCCAACCAAAAGCCAACCGCGCGTTCGCTTCACTTTACAGAACGCTTGCAATCTGCGTACGCGACAGGGCTACGGACGCATTTCTATCTCTAGATGAACGGCGACGAACTCAAATGTAGTCAGTTGTTCCAATGTTTCTTACTTGCGTTTAAAATGTTGACTCTAAAACGTTACATAGATTTTTCTATGATAAAAGCGAAACGTAATGAAACAAGTGTTTATTAAAAATTAATCAATGTGAGCCACTTCATTGCTGATAGAAAACGTTTATATTATGTATATCTCATACATAATTATTGATACACTTAATATACCTAAGATACAATTATATAATACTATATTTTCAATAAACAAAGGACCAACTTGAATAGAACCAAAGTGGAAAGATCTATCGTGACTTCCTCATGACAGTAAGGATCTCATGTTTTAATAAATACGTTAGGATAGCAAGAAGGAATGGTATTTTTTAAGTTAACATGAAAATATATTTAATTTTATGTTAAATAAAAAGTAAATGAGTAAATGAATATTTGCTGACCCGCGCACTTGACCAGCACAGGATGGCAGACTACGATCGTAACATTTCTCATTCTGAAAGAAGACCCATGTCCAATACAGGTACGATAAAACGGTTGAAGATGAACGAGTGAATGAATGATTCGCAATGATCAATCAATTTAATAAATGTTAAACTGATGCAGAACAGCCGACAGCAGACGCGTGGAATACAATCAATAATCGAATTAAACATTACAATGCTCACGTTGATTCCATCAAATCGAATGAACTAAAAGTAAACTTCGATCAATTAGCGGTTGGCAGCCCTAGTTGTTGGTAACGCGTAAACACAAGTCGCTAACGAACCGAAGCGGCCCCTGCACAAATTTGCAATTTCGATTGGCGTACCCACTACCTACTACAAATACCCGTGCCACCTACCTCTAGTCCCCTATGTGCGTATGTTGCGTTAAAAATTCAAAACGATATTTTTTTCTTTATTTCCAACGCGCCACAGGCACATTGCAAATGTAAAGAGCGCAAAAAAATAAATTGCGAAGAACTTAAAAGTTTAATAGCGTGGTAAATTGCAATCATTTCATCTGCGCAATGTTAATGAGGAATTAAAAACTCTAATAGCGTTACCGCTTCTATAAAGTTTAAATTTTGATGCACGTAATTTTTTTTCCTTTAGTTTCTTCGTTGAAAAATGTAATTGCTAAAAATTTTGCGCACAATTTAACAAACTAGATTTTGAAAACAGAAATGTAATATATTATTTTTCCGCTGCACTCTACTAATTCAAAGTAGATGTTTCTCTCAACGAAAATATACAAACTGGAAGTGGTCTGGCAATATTTCATTTGTAAATAAACGTTTATAACGGGGTTCGTATCCACAATCCACCCTCACGGAGTAGCTTAAAAATTCAAAACCATAACGCAATATACGCTTTCGATATCTCCCGTCAGGTAGGGTGCGTTATAACACACGCAAAGGGGTTGCTTTGTCCCGTTTAAAACATTGTATTCCGTTTAAGCCCTTTTTTTGGACTTAAAATAACCGCTTGTTCAATGAAAATATTGTTGAAACGTCTCATACACCTAAAATATTGTTACTTGAAACATTTTATGCAAATCTATAATTTTGGATCAAAGGACTTTGTCTAGTCATATCTTATGATAACTATTTGCATGGCGTTTTTGTAGCGGTAATTTGATATTAAAATAAAAAAAAATCGCTTTAAAAAACTTTAATCTTAGTATTGAATTTTGCGCAAGTGTAAGTGCCGTAAAATTTATTAATCCTATACATTTCTGTTCTCTGAGTTCTCTATAATATTCTCTAAGGAATGTAACTTCTGCCCATCCACACTTGAGTAAGCTGTCCTATTCTGTTTATTATGAATGTGTCCTATTCTAAGAGGAAACAGTGCAACTCTGAAAGAGTTGATGATAACATTAAATGCTGATCTATTCCTTCATTTAACTCAGAATAGTTCATGTTTAATAGTTTGTTGTTTTTAGTAGTTTTAAATCCTTTATTCCTCGATAAGTGGTACGTAAACTTTATAATAGATTTAAAGTTTTAAGATCAATAAATTTTATCGCTTCGCACCATTCTTTGTAACTTTCATGTTCACTGAAGTTTTCATTGTAGCTAGTGATCGCCTTTTGATCTTAAATAGACTTTAATATTTAATAAAATTTTAGGTAAGTACTTAATTTTATTTTGTCAATAAAAAAATTCTACAATACTCAATTCTATGCGGCTGTTTGACCACAGGCTTTTACGTGTTTGATTGTTAGCTCGACTGTAAACTATGAATATGTAAATTCTTTTAATATAACTTATAACATACTTATTAATACTTTTCGTTTCTGCACCACCTCTCATGATACATAAACTACTGTACGAGTACCTATGTCAAATTTTCTTGGTGTGCAATATGTTTAAAAAGCCATACAAATCTTGCCCTATACGTATTATTTCGAAACTAATTTCAGAGCGCAGTATGATTTCAAAACGTGAAAAATAATATCACATCCCTTTATCAACCCTTGTACCATAAATTTGTAGCCCATTACTCGCGATCAATTTTATGTACATTTTATTCATAAACAAGAGTTCTTCGATCTCCGTTACTGTGATAGAATCGTAAAATCATTTTTATGGGATCTCTCGAACATCTCAGCTCCCATAGGATCCTAGTCACAATGTTGTTTTACGAGGTGAATGTAAAACCGAAGGTGTGTAAGGTCGGTACGTACTCAGCGGGTACAGTGTTTTGTATGGAAATTGTGTGCTCATAAGAATGTGTTAAAATAAATATGTAGAGACTAGCAGTAAACAGATTTGTAGAGTACCTACATAGTTTTGTAGTCATTTATATTTCACACACAATTTAACATACTAGTAGTATAGTAGAATATGTGTATAAGTTTCTTTGGTTATTTCAATTCTACATATTTATTTTCTTTCACATGGATTACGATAATATTGCACTTGGATATTTGAAGAAATAAATCTAATATTTTGGTACTATTGCTAATAAAGTTGCTAACGCAGCAGTTCCACGTGCAACTAAGGCAGCCTTTACATACAATAAATCTATATATAATGAAAACAATACGCCAACTTGTGTACGCAGTGAGGAATGAAATTGAAATCATTGTACTCACGACAAAAAGGAACCGCGGGTCAAGCTATTGATTTCAAAAACGGTAAAGGAGATACAAAAATAAAAAGCTTTTATAAAATTGGCGGGGCGTTTTTGAATAGGTCAAGCATTGATAGTTAGCGAAACGATAGGGAAGCTTAATTTGTAATGTTCATTTTTAACAAAGACGAATAGATATTCCATGGACGTATACTTATAATGCTAGTAACACACGTATAGTCTTTTCTTAATAACTCAACAGGTTTCAGACATATCTCAGGTGCTTTTTCGTGGGATTCTGCCAAATGCAGCATGGTTGAAGCAGTGGCTGAGTTGAACAGATACATAATTAAATTTTGTATAAACTGAAATACTCAGAAAGCTTTTTATTCTGTTACGTAAACGTTATTTCATTTAGTTTTACACCGTTATAATATATGTACATACATAAACTAAAATGAATTTTGATTTATAATAATCATCCACTATGAAATAGCATAAGACTGTATTTTTTTTTGTTTGTTATCTGGTTTAGTTAAGTGTTAGATTAGATTATTTATTCGTTTAATAATTGCCTTAGTAGACTGTATTTTCGAAGCGATTAACACCGAATAGGGTTATATTGGGAATTCTGTCGCTAGCTGGTTATAACAATGGCCATTTTGTTTGTGTTTAAAAAAATGAGTTGTTTTAAAAGTGACGTTTTGGAGCGTACTTTTAAATCTATATATCTCTAATTTTTTTGTTATTCATGTGTAACTTAATTATTCGTTTACTTCTAAACATTAAATCCAGTGTAGATAATTTACCTTATTACAGTAGACAATTAAAAGAAGTATTTTACAATAACCACGCTAATCGATATAATATCTTTTAATTGTGAAACTGATGGCAAAACTGATTGACTCACGCTTGCCCAATTGTATGTAGCCACTCAGCCGTTTTTGCAAGTTTAACAATATTTCAGTTCTGTCGTCATACGAACAAACCCGTTTCATTTATTGGCGCTGCGCGATGCACGATGGACTATCGTTGTTTTATTTCCGAAAACACCGATCCGTAGTACCTATGTTTGAAAATTTTAAATAAAATCACTTTTTAAAAGCAAATAAAAAAGTTATACTTTCGCGCATACTAATCGGTGCGAATGAAACAAATTGTTCACGTCGTCGTGTTGTGGTTTTCAATGTAGCGTTTCTGAGTGCAATTAGGTCACAAATTGCTACACATTGTTCCATATTGGTCATCAAGGTCAGTCATCCAATTTCAACGATTTTATATCCAAAAATTTCAAAGCTTTGCTTTATAAATGAATGAGTGTGCGTAAGTTTGTTTTAAATATTCATTTATACATAATATATGATCGTTGCAGTGTCACCCTACTTAGATGAAGTCTATAGTTGGTTTGGAATAACCGGATTGCCCGCGGTTTTCAATCGACAGGACAATTGTAAATCAAATCTTGAAAGTTAAAGGCTCGTCGACATCGTCTAAATTTCGTTTTAAAAAGTTTCTTCATTTTTGGTACCTCGCAAATCGTTTATAACTACGGCGGTCAAGCACAGTCAAGCAACCTGAATTTCCACTTGCTACTCTTATAATATAGAAACAGCGGGCGATATAACATTTATTATCAGTTATTTTAAGTGTTATTTTCACAGGTCATATATACTACCTTTTTCGTTTAATAGATAACGCTGAAAACTTTAAACTAATTGAACCCATATCAAGTTATAATATATGACGTAGGCGACCACAAAACAAATGACACTGGCGCACAGTCCGATTCCGACGAGGCCCGTACTGCGATACAGTTAATTAAAATCCAATATTGTCTAACCAAAATTGATTAAGTAATAACCGCGCTTGCTCATCGACGTTACGGCGATTATGATGAAACGCTCTCTCGTGGACCAAAATTAAATGGTACTGATGATATTATATTGAGATATATAATGCGAATATTGATGGTTGCTTGACCGACCACCGAACGACCCATCGATCGGGGACAAATAGGTTAGGTCCTGACTGAAAGTACCATGTCATGTTTGTAAAGAAAGAAATAATTGACGCTCGTTGGTTAAGTATCAATGCATTTTCCGTTCCAAAACATTGACTTCATATAACTCCGAGATGTTGAACTCAATTCCTTGAGTTTTCTCGATCAGAGGTTTCCTGTCAGCTTGAGAAGGATTAAGGTCGTCGTCCGCCACGCTGACCAAGTCCGGCTTAGCAAATTACGCACGCCATAGAAAACTCTTTGGATAACTAAGGTGTACCGATTGCCTCAGAATATTTTCTTTTAAAGTTATAAATATTTAAAAACACAATTTTCTAAAGCAATTCGTGTCAAGTATCGAACACAAAACCTTCTGTCAAAAATGTCAAATAGTAAAAGATTTATTAATTTTATGCACCTCGTGAAATTTGTATTCACATAGTTTATACTAACACAAACAACTCTGCGGTGGTGCGTGTACGATAGCGAGCTACGAGCGTTTATAGTAGAAGACAGTGGTTAATTAAAATCCGATATTGTGTAACCAAAATTGATTGCAGCAACCGCGCGCGCTCGTCGAGCTCCATCGACGACGACGGAAGCGCCTGCGAGGGCCGCTCGTTACACCGACTGTTGTGTGTAACTGTGTGCAGGACACTTGTCGCTGTACTGTCGAGATGCAGGTCCGTTACATGTTGTTTAGTAATAATACTAAAATACTTCATTACTACTTACCGGGTGGGCAGAGAACATCTACAGCCATATAATTGTATTATTGCAGATCTGACGTGCTTCTTCTAAAATTGGTCATTGTATTCACACATGCATGCCAGTTACGAAGTTTTTTTAAATTGTATACGATACATTTAATAAATACGAGTAGCACCAAATGTACAGAAAGGACTATTTAAATGGCAGAATAGACGTTCTAGTTCAGCAGATCGAACGACCGTGTTTGGAATGGAGACGTCCCGAGATATGCATAAATATAACACTACCCCTGTTATACCCGAAGAGGCAGGCAGACGAGTGTAGTGAACTCCCAGGTTTAAGTAGTTACGTTTACGCTTAATAGAGGGTGAGCCAATTGCCAAACACCAGACACGAATGCATATTACACCACTACTAGAAATACCAACTAGAAAATCTAAGTTATAAAAATCTGATAGTAGGTACCCGATGTGAGAGTCAAGCACAAAATCAACTATTGCAACTGTGTTGCAATCACACGACCATCGAGGCGTTCGACTACAATTTATTTTTAAAGTAATTTTATATAATTTTATATAATATGCGTGGGTGGTAATGCAAATATTCTTCTTGTAGGTTCGCAATAAATTGTTATACGCTAGCTGCTTCGAAAATTTGAGTGACTTCAATCAGCGAATCGAATGGTGAATCGGGGTTTTAATTGGCTCACTGGAAATGACAGATTAAATGCCAATTAAACGCCCACAATATTACTTATCCATTTTGCAATACGGCATATATTATAGACAGAGAGCCTGTGACACAAACAATCAAGTCTCCCATAGTAATACAAAAATAAGTGTTTTTTTTATATGTGCAATTTTTATTGTTAATAAACAAAAATTAAAGATATTATAGAAAATATTAAATATTTGTATTGACATATTAGGCTGCAAAACCAAAGGACTCACCTGATTGAATACTTATAAAACAAGCTATGAAAAACCATATATTTTTAAATTATATATAAATATCATTTAATAATGTAACCGAGATAAATTTCCGGAAAAAGCATAATCCTCGGGTTCTCTGACTAGATGTAATTTCATTCACTAATGAATTTCAGTCCACGCAACGAGTATGTAAAGTCGTCTGTGGCGCTAACAGGCCAGCGCCGTGACATCCAATGATATTGGAGGTGTGTAAGCATTGAAAGGTAACAAGTATTTTTATTATTATTACTTTATTATCACGCCAGGCTCTTTACGGGGTCGGCAGAGAGCATCCAATGCCAAACATCTCTATCCTTACAGAGCTGATCTCTTTTACATTCATCGCTACTATCATACACTGACGCTGGTTTGGGAGACTTCACACTCGCCGGTCAGCCAGGATATGGCACATTTGGCTCAGATAGGTCTTCCTCAGCTTAAGTTTGTAATTTTATGTACAGACACTGAAAGTTCCACTTTGTATTTTTATGTTCACTAAATAAGCGCACTATCACGAGGTTGTTTTGTAATGTTTTGGAAAAAGAGTAATGTTATGACGCCGTCCAGCTATCGTATGTAGGACGGAGTACGAGTTGTTGTTAATCAATGAAATATTCAATGATTTACGATAATAATGATAATCCTAGAAGCCCTCGAAACTGTCACCCTGTAATGTTTTATTCTTCACTAAACTTAAAACCAAAATCATGTACTTTGTAGAATTCAAGTCACAAGCGATGTGAAAGATATTGAAAAGGCTTATTAACGTTGAGAGGAAAAGTAAATTTGGGACGTTTAACAGGTTTCGGAATATTTACGTATTATTTATATATTATGCACGGTCAAAGTCAAATGAAGCGTGGAATCCTTTTACAGCCCTAATAGTTCACTAACCTTACACATATGAGTTATAACTACTTCCGTAGTACATTATTTATTGAATCAGACGCGGGAATAAAGGACTTTAAAACAACCGCCTAATTACAAAATAAATGGCGTTACACGTTTACTCCATTATACAAGAGGCAACGTTAATTTTACTTCTGGGGTTACAATGTGTACAGCAATTTGAGTGCTTTGACATTCATTTATCTCCATTATAGATCTGCGAAGGTAGCGGTCTGACCGTAGTTAGGGACCCCCGTTTTCTACCTACTGCCGCCCTCATCATGCAAAATGACCGAATGCCGCAGTCAAATGTTACCGCGCCCCGGCCCGTAAAAGTTTGGGGAAGACTGGTAGCGTATGAGTCGTAATGACTTATCCCAGAAATTATTACTGACAGGTTTTCAGGTTGAGCGTTATTATGGTTGGTTGAGTTCATTCACCGTTTTAGTTTCAGCGCTGATAATTATCACAGTCGAAAATTGTCTCTGGAAAACTATCCCAAATCAGTTTTCATCGTTAATGTTTTTGGATTATCACAGTTCATTTAAAAAATCTTTATAATATCTGTATAATTTCTAAATTGCTGTAAATGGCCAAGAACTGAAATTCAGAATTCAAATACTGACATTTAAAAGATGGCTAACCTAATAGTTGCTTTGCAAACCGGAAATGATCGAAACGTTTTTTTGAGACCCGTTGATCTGCGGGAGTGTGATTAAAATCCCCAATAAACCTGTGAGTAATCTTTGTACGCACCCCAAGTTTGCTTTTTGACAATCAGTGAATAACGTATTCTAAATGTATAGCCTGACAGCGTGTGGTCGATTTTTAACTTTATCACGACGGTAATAAGAATGTTGTGTTTGAGAAATTTTACAAGACAAGCAACGCACGCGCCTTGCCCTCGGCCGTGGGCAGAAAATTGAGAGTGACAGAACGATTTTTTTAACATACGTGACTGTCGAACGTTTTAAATCTGCGAACGGCCGGATGGACAGTTTTAATGGTCTCTGCAAAGGAGTGAAACTGTAGCATAAATTTTGGGAGCCTTTCCAATTTTTTTTCGAAATTCGCTTCCTATCCGACGCGAGGTCTATTGGCTTTTAATTTATTTGTCTGCGCCACATTCGTATGTGCCCGATCGGTTGAATTTTTGTCGCTTTTTCAATAAAATACTTTTTATCTGAAGTTTTTTGAATCTGTCCTATGACTATACGTTTCCTGAAAACAGATTTATGTTTCCATGATTTTCCTGGCGTAAATTTTTGTAACTGTCAACCAAAGACGGTGCTAAATAATTGATTAAAATTTAATATAAGCTTACACCATACTTTATGATGGAACGTAAACGTGGTGGTGGACTACACTCCTCTGCTTACCACTTCGGGAAAGTCAAGCTTGATGTTACATTTATCTAAACACTAAACAATTTTTAATTATGCTTAGCCTTATTCACTACATATATACATAATGTAAGAAGTAATAATATAATTAATTACAATACATAATAATGTAATATTATTTTAACAGCGAGCACGTCATACTTAATCATCATCAACTCTTTTTTCTTTCCACCTGTCCTTACAAAACGGAAAGGGTTAAAACCATCGTCCACGTCGCTGGCCAAGCAAGTGTGAATACGTAGACATTACGACAGAACAATCCTATCAATTTCAAGCACGCGAATTTTAAACGAAGACGGAGCCTACAACAATAGCGTTAAGTAACCAAGGATACGCTTCCAGGTCATAAAGCCTACCAATCAAACTGCATCACACTAGGGCCGTAACGTGAAAAAATAAAGAGCATTTATCCTCATTCTGAAAGGAGGCTGAAACGACATCGTTTCAGTTGGGGTGGCAGGATTTATTTCACGACAGCCCTCGTTATGGCACCGGAGGGACGGTTCCCAGGAATGCAGCGCGGACCAGCCTGGAGGGGTGATACATCCAGTGATCACCAGATCGGGATGATATTTTGCGGGATTGTATGTGGGAATTGGGATTAATTCGGTCCCGCGCTGTAAATAACGTTGTGTAAACACGTGTTTATCTACGGCTACAATCGGTTGGTTGAATGGGGTGCGTTGTTCCATTAATATAGCGAAGTGCACGGGAAATGGAGTGGCCGTAAAGGTAGATTTGTTATCCTTCATAAGATTATCCTTCATGTGAATGGTAGAAAAGATTTTAAACTATTTTACCTTTAGTACTCTTATTGAAAATTACTGCATCAAAGAGACATAAAATATGACATACGGAAATAGAATTTGAAATAGTAATGAATTATAAATAAATTAAAAAAAAAAATTAAACAGATAAGTATATTTTAAACTTTCTGTATTATTTATCGCCATTCGACCGTTTTATCGTGCCGCTATTAGAGAGATTTCACACGCCTTGCAGAAATACTCGTATTATTAAAAACTTTAAGGTGTGTTAATTTTCTTACAATGTTGTCCTTACCCACAGTGGTAAGCGATATTTATTCTTAATGTTTGATTTTATGTGGTTTGATTTGTTTGATTATATGATGATAATTATGATGATGTATTATGTACCTATTGATGAACCAACTTTGAATAAATGATATTTGAATTTGAATTTGAATATACGAGCCCTGGAACGAGATACTGGATTGAAAACCACTAACTAGGCTGTGATAGGAATTTTTCAAACCGAACTTTTACTAAGGTGGATTAAATTACTCAACTGTTGTTTATATATGCCGCGTCATTTACCATCATTATCTTCATCCTGTTTAGGACCACATCTGGACAAAGGTCTCTCCTTAAGGTTTTTTCTCAACAATATCCATTCAAAAATAAGACTTTCTCTTAACTACCAGGTACATGGACTCTAAAATACTGTACGTTATGACGTGTTTAATAGATTATCAAATATACTAAAACTAATAAAATGGCAGTATATCAACACAAGCAATAATATGCCATGAAAAAAGTCGCATGAAAAAAAGCATATTTATTCTTAATATTCAAACTTACAATTAAAATTCTAAGTTTGAATATTAAAAACGCTCACATGCTCCGCAAAACACATGCAGTCAGCATAATAAAAATTTATAACTAGCAATACATATTAGAATTATGCATAAAACCGCCCTTCTGGAAGTCTGTTACCTGTTCAGTTATATGAAATTGAAAAGGATATGTATGAAATGTAGCGAAGTATGCATGAAGTAAAAGTTGGTTGGACTTTCACAGCAACGTTATGATGTCGCCCGTACGCTGCATCTAGGCTGTGCAGTTAGAAAAGTGTTCGGAAACTGCGCTTAAAAATTTAATTTTCAATTTTTATACAGTTTCGCTTTAGGTACGTCATTTTCGATTGCTCTAAGCAACCAATTTGTGCCGATTTTGTCGTCGTAACCGATACAATGCAAGAATAGAAAATGTTACCTACTTTGAGATCAGATAGTCATCTGATTAGGGCATCTCCAGATTAAGTCTAATCTGGAGATATCCTAAGGCATTTATTAAATTTTTTTATAACGCACATTTGGCAATAAAACAGTTAAGAAACGTTACCGAAAAAAGCAAATCTACTTAGGTTATATTTATGTATATGATATATTGGAGATCGTTTAGGGGCACATTACTAAATGAGGTTCCGAGAATGTACTAGAAGAAGTGTAAATAAATTTTATAGTCCAAGATAAAACCCATTACGACTGGTTTACGAGTACCACTCCCCTAATGATGCGAATGTATGCAGGGGAGACTTCTATTAGGAAGTTTGTTATATTAGAGAGTTTCGACATTAGTCAGCGCGAAATCGTTAGAAATCGGTATCCACGTTATTGAACAAACTGTAAGGTACTTAGGCGAGTTATCGTGAGTTTAATTGTTAGTACAACACAGTACAAGTTATCGTGAGTTTAATTGTTAGTAGTTATTATTAAATAACCGCATCAGGGCGTTTTCTGCGTAGGCAGAGATCAACAAGCCACCAAATATCTCTATCCCTGTATTGCTAACGTGTTTCATTCTAGTTTCATCGCTCTCATACAGATTTGGAGAATTTGAACGCAAATTTAAAAGCGCGTTCCACAAACTATTACAACTAATATGAAATCATATTTATTGTCACGGATCATGAATCTTAGATTGCGTTTTTAAACATCGTCAATCACTTTTACAGTTTCACTGTTAGACACAGTTATACTGTCAGAATTGAGAATTAAGCCCATAAACTACCCCGCTTGCCAGTGCGCGCTGGCGTACAGGCATATGAAAAGCTTTTTTTACGATTTTCTCTTTAATGTTTACAGCGAGTTATGATCAATATATTTTAAAACATAACTTTGTAAAAACATATCATTCGTTTTCTATACATCGAAATTAATAAATCTAAGATCTCCCTTATTAATTTCCATCTATACTACTCTATACAATAAATAGACTAACTCCCCTTTACATTAAGATGGCTTTTGCTTGACGGCCCATTGTCTAGTTTATTAGTTTTGTTCAGCTGCTTAATGCCAAGAGTCATGGCATAATAGCCATTGTTGGTTATGATAAACTTGAAGTGTGATTAAGTATATTTCACTAAGTTTCCTTTCCCAGCTTAGTGAACGAGTGCGGTATGAATAAACAACAGTAATTAAGACGTTATACTACTTTAATGCTTTATGATAGTTATTACTTGAGTTTTATAATGTTTTAATTATTATTATTATTATACTTGCGCTTTGTCCGTTACAGGAAAGGTAGAGAGCATCCAATAATAATTTCTCCATTGTTGCAGATCTGACTTATTAATTCCACCTATATTCGTCACTCCAACTGAAGGATAACTAACATGTAAAGTAATCATAGGTCAAATACCTTTTATATAACATAGCGACTGTAATCCCTGTAGAGGTAAGCAGAGGAGTGTAGTTTCACCGGTTACGCTTACAATCCATTATGGAATAAGTTAAGAGTTCATTGCCATTGCCAACCGGACCCAAACCTACACTTCGAAACTTTATTAATGATTTCAATTTAGAAAAATCCGCCAGCATCTAAACCGGAATACGAACCCAGACACTTTCTATAGTTAGTAGCGCTGACAGCCTCTCGACCAATGAGGGTGTAATCAATAGAATAAGATGAGGAAAAATATTGGTAAAGATTATTTAAATCTGAATTGGAAGAATTGGAAGAAGTCCCGACGTGTTTTTCCAATCACTAACAACCGGAGAAATTAAAATTCAATTTTTATATATTTAATGTACCATGTGTCATGGGTAGTTCTGACCTTTTAGATTTGAACAAGTATGAAACATTTGAAGGTATGTAGAAGAATGGGAATTTAGTCAAGACCGTAGCTGGCTGAAGTTTCTTTCTACCCCTATAGGAAATATACATGACTATATTTGTGTATGTAATAGCAATATATAGTGATATTGTATATTTAAATACTATAATCTAATTATGATGAAATCAGTGTTCTTAGGAAAATTTTCGTTTGTTTTCTTCCACTATGAACTTTCGCTGTTACAATGAAGAATTAATAGATCCCTTGATATATTTAAAGTTCATTGATTTCAAACAATACATAGAGGTCTTTTATGTTTGATTAATTAATCATGCAATGTCTTTGACGTTTTGTTTATTCCTTAGATATAAAACTTTTTATTAAAAATAATATTATATAAAGGAAAGTATTTATTTATTAATATTTCATTGTTGTTAACAAAGAGAGGACTTAATGCCGATTGGCAGTTTCTACCAGTCATAGTGTTTGCGACAAATTAATTATATACTATTATTTATCACATGTACTTCATTAGGTACAGACAATATCGTATTTCGCGGATATAAGCACACACATTTGTAACGAGGAATTCATTAATGTTAAACAAACATTTGATATTCACAACTCGCAGCGAAGAATATTTCATTTGATTATAATTGTACTATATGTTTACACCAGGAACACGCGGAGGGACGTAAGATAAGAAAGATACACTGCCTCTGTTTCCCTTTCACGAAAAATCGCATAAATTAAATGCTCCAACGACGAACTTATCTTGCTCCACCATCAGCATACTAATGCTTCGCGCGTCTATCCTCCAGGGTGGCCGCCGCATCAATAAAATTAACATTGTAATCCACTTAAAGTTACGAAAAAAAAATTACAACGTAAAACGTGTTTTTCATCCCTCACTACGAGTAAATCGGTGTTGAAGGTTACAAAAAGTGTGGTCTCTGCTTATGAATATTCCTTGGGCGTAGTGATGTTTTAACAGCGTAAACCCGACAGCTGCTGGTGCGAGGCTCTGTACAGAATTCTATTAAGAATAGTGTCCTCATAGACTCTTGTACAAAACTTCAAACAAGTTAGTCGGTCAGTCACAGATGTATATATTATATGACTGATTGATTGACTTATCTTTAAACGCTGTACGCACTTCTGCGTAGTCCTATCGGTGGTGTATCAAGAATCAAGCCTGGGACATAATCATCATGCATTTATCACACCACTGTTGGAGACGAGTCTCAGAATGATTAAGGTTAAGAGCATAGTCGGCTATGTTGGGAAAAAGCGGTAGGCAAGATTATATGTGATTGGTGTGATGTAACTCCAGCTCCACAATAAATTTAGTTAAGCATAATTGTAATATTGTAAGTGCTTATTTTAAAAG
>DWFO01000879.1:0-17803 GCA_018246595.1 Mimoniades nurscia nurscia
TATATAGGCGTAGAATTAGAATGATGGAATAAAATTTTCAGTCATACTTAAACCATGTGCCAACGGAGAGCTCGCGAAAAGATTGAAGTCTATTAGAGTTCGCACGCTTAAATCGATAATAATGAAATAAACCGATGTTAATCTTTATATCCTTTTCATGTGCGATAATTGCGATAAAAATGATAACTATTTTCATGAAATCTGCACACTCCACTGTAGGTACATGTGCACACTTCATCGAAGAAATTTTGGCCTCGGAAATATTTTGAATTAATAATATAATGTGCGTTCACAATTACCTATATTTATATTGCCCTTCATTTCGTCACACATTCTGAGTAATCGAAATGATTCATAACTTCTAGTAACATGAAGATATTATCCATAAATATTTACGCTATTGTGTTTTTAGTTCATTCACGGCCCGCTCCGTGTAGTATCTAGGAAGTACTTTTTGTCCGTGTCAATTATGACCACGCCTAGCACATCCTTCTATATCAGAGAACATTGTTAAATTTTGATAAATAATAAACTAGCAAATTATAACTCTCAAATAATAAACTAGCAAATTATTTTGTGAAAAAACTAATACCGGAAATACTGAGCGCTTAAAATTATTAACGGTTAATATAAATAGCTCATTAGTCGTTTAGTAAATTGGACATTTTCAATCTATCCTGCACCCTTTAGAACTAATTTTATTCATCTAGCAGATGTCAACTTCGTGAAATATATATGTAGGATATTTCTGACTGGCATTTTGGGGCCGGCCCTCTGCACCCTACGCACGGCGTGACCGTTAAAACCAATCTATGTTATTACAACACTTGTAGGGGATCGTGACAACGCTTAATAAACGTTTTAATACAATTCAAAAGTTTTAAAGAAAACGCTTTAGGAATTAATCGATGAAGATGTTTCTGGAATTAATTTCTAGAGACATCTACATCAAGTAATACATTCCTATACATGGCAACGATTTTTATATAATACTCTGGGTAATTATAGTACGATACACATATTTACGATTTCGTAAAATTTTGAATAGGTATCGTCTCATTTCCGCACAATAAGCCCGTTCGACGGGGCAGGTGCGACCGAAAAGCGGTCGAAGCTTGTTTTGTGGCAGTCGACGTCAGGTAGAGAGCCATACCATCGTTTCCCAACATGTGTCTATAAACTGAAGCAAAATTTTAAGAGCGGAGTAACATTCGAGCATTTATCGAATAGCTCGTTTGAAACACGTGGTGGGCAGGTAGGTAGGTATGATCGGAGCAGACGATAGAGTGTTAAATTACTTCTCTACAAGGGACGGATTACTTTACTGCCAAGTACTTAAGCCTTACCAAAACCCTTTTAAAGCTTATCAGACGATTTAAACTGATTAACTGTTCTTTTTTTTCTTCGTGAATAAATTAATGAAAAGATAATAACAAAAGAATTGATTATGAATAATTATTGAATAGGTATACAGTTAATAAATTTACAAAAAATGCACAATTCTATAAGCACAATTATTTTACTTAAATTAGAAATGATAAAATGTACTTTAAATCCTAGTTGTTCATAGGGCATTTTGAAAGTATAAAAACGTTGATAAAGTTATGGCTGCTCTATCCCAAGTAATAAAATTACGGAGCGTCTCCGCGTAAACGCGTTACATGAAAAATGCCTATAAAAGGGAGTTTATCGAATAAGATCTAGCGGGGGTGGCCGCCCCGAGCCATGTGACGAACTCCGGTCTCCCAGACGGCCCGGCCGAGTCGATACCGTGCCCCTTCGTATAACACGCAGAAATCAATTTGGCACTTGCGAGAGATGCGCTTCCTGTCCCGCCATCTGTCCCCACCCATCAATACTTATAGTACGCACAGCCACTCAGCTAGTGCTCTATGCGCGTGTGAAATGTTCTCATACTAAAATAAATCTAAAAATGTGATAACATGAAACATTTAATTGTTATGCAGTTAGTACCTCGCCATTACGTCATCGTAGTAAGGTGCCTAGTTAACTTCTGCGAGTTATAGTTATAAGTTCGTGCCACCCGAGACTGCACACACACAGACCCGTGCACTTGTAGATATGCTCTCGCACAGCGTGTACCAGACAGGCGACGTTGGACAGAATGGTTCTAGGTCGAATGCCTTTTTGATATTTGTACAAATAGCCATAAAATATCTGAACGAACACAAACAGGACATTAAATATTCATGTACTTACGACATCTTCTATCTTCAATGGTACACTAATATTTTTGTAAGTACATACCTATATTTGTGGTATTTTTGGAGTCACCAAACTGCAACTGATAAAATTAAATATACATTCCTTTTTCTGCTTGAATTAATCAATGACGTTAAGAAATCGTTTGATAGGTACCCAGTATACGCATCTATTATGTCCTGCTAAAGTTATTAATTACTTAAGTTTCCTTTGCTTAAATGGCAATGAAAATAGAAATGTAAAGTAACCACTGGCATGAGACAGTATTGTTGCTCCAGTGACCGTGGTGCGTTGCGGTGAGGCCCGAGATTGCATTACTATGTATCAAGTGTATGTGCTATTTATATGCATTCGTATTAATATATTTGTCAATATGAGATCTTATTGCAAAGAGTTTTCGTATATAAAACTCAAAAACCATACTTAATCGTTTTTATTAAGTCTGTCTTGTTGATATTGTGGATGAAAACGCGAGTGCTGCGCAAAAGATCCTGGATTCGCTCTCCATTCGAGCGAAGTATTATTCGATTTTTCTTACTTGATATTACTGGTAGAATCTTGGAGTATGGATTTGTGTTTGGTTCATGGTAATAGGCTCACCCTTATGTCGCGCACGTACAACATATCAGAACAAAAGTGAGAGTAGGTACTGCACCCTTCAGCCAAACCCTTCCGGAAAATACAGGCATGATGTTTTCTTTTTAATTTTACTGTAAGTAAGTCTTACTTTAATTATTATTATTATACTGTCACGCCAGGTCTCTTCGCAGGGTAGGCCGAGAAAACGGAGTACTAAATATCCATCCTCATTCATTTAAATAGCTATCTTCATTCACTCACTGCATACTTCATATCTTCATTCTAGTTTTAATTCCCTTCTATGTTACGTTACAACTTGCATATTAATATTTTGAATCTAATCTAAAGGCTCTGGTAAAGAAAAAAAAAACCACAAGCGTAAAGTCTAACGAGAACGCCGCACAGTACAGTACATACCCAAACTGTTTTCGATCAATAAAAACGTTCTTGTGAAATTCGAACATAAACGAGGCGTAGCCATTTCTGGATAATGGAGCCCGAAATAACATCCCAGTCACTCACGCACCGGGCTGCGTGTGTGCTCCATGGCGCGACTGTGCTGCCGCCGCTTGGTTAATATTTTTTCAATTATAAAAAACATTTAGCTCTGTATCGATCTTCTTTAACAATCAATGCCATCCGATTGAGAAACGCTTGGTACGTCTACCGGGGTACCGGAACAATATTCGGAATGTTATTTATAATTGTTTTGAACAGTTTTACTCATTTTTAGATTGATGTAAATTTATGTACTTGTACTCTTATTTATTGGTCTAATTTGACCGGACCACAAATACTTTAAACATTCGGAGATTTAAAGTGTTAAAGAATTTTTTACATGTGTCGGATTAACTCGAAACTAGGTACCATAAAGTTCCTGGCTCAGCTTTGATTTTTTTTTGGTTATTCGCCACCGTGATATTTAAACTTGAACGATCACAATTTTATAAAGAGACAGTACTCGTCAGAATACGAACCCAAGACTCCCCCGGATGAGAAGCTGAATTAGTTTTAATTATTATTAAAATCACATTCCGTAACGCGGTATGTTTGGGTTGAAGGTTGTGTTTAGCTATGTACCTACTTTAAAAGTACAGTTATTGGGTAAATATAAAATTGGGTAAAGTACAATTATGGTTAGTCGCCAGAAGGAGCACCATATCGACGGATATTGTTCATCTCAACTATTATGTTGTCCAGTTCCGTCTATGACGTCAGTGCGCTTCACAATCATCAGACCTTTTCCCCTCCACTGCTGGGCACAGAAGACTATGACCCTAATTCTCCTCCCTCGGAGAAGTGATCTGCCAATCTGCTGGCCATGCAATATTTTCAATAAATTCAATGAAACTTTAGACCTATACATTTTTTTTTCTCTAGGATTTTTATCTACAGGATATACATGGCAACATTTATACTGATTAATAAAGAGGATTTTCGTGTCCATTGCTTAATTCGTTTCAAATGTTGGTGCGCGTTGTAGTGATGTCATGGTCGCTTAATTCTCGTGTTTAGAGGACAGCCGCCATAAGGAGTGCTTCCGGTGCGATTATATTATTCAACCGGCTCCATCTAACCGTCAGCGACTTGCCAGACATTCGTACTGTAATTAAATTTAACGTTTATCCATGTTATATACATTCTAATCAATGTTACCATACCCTGTGTTATAACTCATATTCGAGTAAAATTTAAACAAGAAAAAACAATGGATGACTTTGGTAAACGTTGTGGATTAAAAATTGTAAATACATTTTGTAATAGTGTATCTATAATATAAAATACCTTACGGTTTGTTCAGATAATTTTATTTTTTGAGAGATTTGAGGTCAGTACTTCCCAATCAGCTGTCGCGGATGCAAACACTCCAACGAGGCAATCAATATATATTTTTAAATCAAAATAACCCATGTATGTACATATTATTAATGAAACCTTAAATCTTGAAATAAGCAATTAAGTTATAAACTTCCGTCCGCGGCACTACACCTGTAACCCGGCGTCCTAACGGAAGTTGTAGTTGGATACAAACGCTACATTAAGTATGCAATTAGGTCATACATGTGTACAGCTGGACGCGACTGTTATAAGATTACATTTATGAATGAAGTTAAATTTATAAACAACTCGATATTTTCATGTAAAATCTGAATTGTATTGGTTTAAAATCGGCGTAAAAAAAGAGTGATGATTGTAGAAGAAGCGTGTCATATCTTGAAGGATCAATATATTTGGCAACCGTCGCTGTCTGCCTACCCCGTAAGGGATCTGACTTGACTATACAATAATATTTAGTGGTACAAACGAGTAACCATTTAAAATCTATTATATGTAGGTACTATGAGCGTTGATCACATTTTATATCGAAAATTATTTTTTAAACGTGATTATAGACAATGAATATTACTAGTCCCCATTGTGTCAACTATATCAACCTTAGACAGAATAAATTTAATGTACTCGCGGCAGAGACAATTAATATGCTTAACGCAGGAGTAACGCGCGAGTCTGTCACGCAAGCGTTAAGTTGGCGCTACCGCTCCCCTTTGGCCAGCTTACACATACAAATGCTAATTCATTTATTTCGTTCAGTAATAACTCAACTTGACATTAGTACATTGACCCGGTCACAGAGCTCCAACATTTATTTGTCCACAAATTAATTAAAAAAAACCGTTTTGCTCACGTCCATTAAAATCTACGTGGGAATGGACGAGCAAAAAATCGTTAGCATACAAAGCAATAAGATACCCTTGAAGACATTTGGGTGAATGTTACTACCTACTTAATGTTCACACTCAAATATACAGGCGTAAGATCTTTTTGTGTTTTAACAGCCTCATGTACTTCTCGGGCTGTAAAATAAATGGGTAAGCTGTAGTTTCAGATAACGTAACGAGGTGTGTTTGTTGCAGATCCGGGCCAGGCCCGGCCGCACCGCGGCCGCTAGTTTGACAGCTTCACGTCAGTTTTGGTTTTCGTTACTCGGAGTGACAAAAGTGTACTGTGAAGTGATCTAGTGCCAGTGTCGACCATGGCACTCTCCGCCGGACTAGCCGCCCTCGTGGTGCTGCTCACTATCGGTAAGTTATTTAATTTCCATTAAGATAGATGTCTTTGCCACTCGGTGCTTTCTACGTACCCCGTAAATAACGTAGCGCGATGGTATCATAATATTATTTAGTGATTTACTACATCTGAAAAAATACATCAGTGAAACTGACTGAAATATAATTTTCCATAGATATTGCTCATGTTCATAACTTGATTAGATCTTTTCGAGAAAATTCACGACTGAAAATACATTTTTAGTATTTTGACATGAGTAAAATGAGAAGAAAAGAAAAATAAAATTAATTCAGATTGTATAGATGTACGTACAAATTATATAAACTTTACAACACGCATGTAATTCCCGGGGATACAGGCTGAGCAGCGTAGTACTCAGTGGCGTAGTTCTCAGGGGCGGCCCACCCCAAGCGGAACGTTTTAGGGGGCGGCAAAAGGTTTGTGTTTTGGGGGCGGCAACATGTCACAATAAATAATTAAATACCTGTTTTTCCAATATAACCAAGTGGTTGACCTTTTTTTTCGTTGACGTAATTGTCATACAGAAACTATGTATAAAGTTGTTTATGCGGAAAAGTTCTCTGGAATTAATGTAGGTATGTTTACTATACCTTCAATTAAAATACCTAAGGGGGCGGTAAAATTTTCTTACGCCCTGGGCGACTGACACGTACGCTACGCCACTAGTAGCAGGTACTACAAAGAAACTTACATAGTCTTATACTATGTTTATCATTCTATTTATAATGAAGCGATAAACAGAGCATTCGCTTCATTTGTATTACCCTTATATTGTAAAAGTAGGTAATACGTCTACATAAGCCAACTTTATTTATATCTCAACAGTTGTTATAGTTACTGACGTCAGCTACAGTCGCGATTAGTTTTTTCATAACATAAACTGATACCTAAATGATGAAAAAGCGAACGATCGAACAATCGTATCTTACATGCCCGCTTAAAGTGCCACATGCCCTGGCTGCTAAACGTCAGCACTAAGGTCAGCACTCAGGGCGGTGCGAGAAGCCGCGCTCTACGATCCCCAATCCGCATGTCCAGCGTGACAATTATGGACAAAAAACCCTTATGTTAAGGGAAACCTATTGCTAGAGATGAACTTAGACAGGCTGATGAGGATGATTCATTGAGCGCACTTCTATTCAGCCAACATCGATTAATGAGGACAGTTTAGTTACTAACGAAATTGTTGTATCCTTGAGATGCACCTTGATTTTTTTTTAATTGACACTCGTAGACAACATAGACTAGGTATATAAATATATAGAAACAGACATGTTTCACAATAGACAAAGTTTCCACCATACAGCCTTAACACAAAACAACACAAACAACATCGCTCTGTAAATTTAGTTTCTCGATTGACTTCGTAATAATTTTAGTTCGTTTAAGGAATACATTTCTTTATTTGTGTCTGTATGTATATGCATTTCTATTGAGCCAAATTGAAATGCATATTACTAGTAGAATTGTGTCTTAGAAACCAACAAAATCTGATGAATTTTATAAAGAAAAAAACGATACAAAATATAACGTAACAACAGGTCTACAATCCCCGAAGAGGTAGGCAGAGAAGTGTAGTACACTCGCACGTTTTACCAGTTACGGTCTCGTCGAATGTATTGCGCGTATATTGAGCCAACTGAGACAATAATGACGATGACCCCAAGACCCTTATGGATTGGTTATAGCAGACCACGAAGTGTCAGACATATCTGTCCCTACAGACACACAAACAGACAGGTTTTTTATACATTCATCACTCTTTGTACACACGCCGGTGTTAAATTTCTGATGTTAACGACAGTTTCAGTCGTTAACAATTTGTGCCGACATGTGCAATTTCAGAATTAAAAAACTTAAAAAAGTAATCAGTAAGTATGGTGTTTCCAACATTTGTTTTGCAGATGCGATCAGACGTGATATATGTACATAGTTAACACTGGTCGGTTCACAGATTCGTGTTTATATTTTAGGTTTTCAACTTAAACGAATTGGAACATTGGCCTTTGTAAAAGGTCATTTGGTGTCTCTTGATCACTGTCCTGATCGATACATGGCTTCTCACCCATATTATCCACTTTATATCGTTGTATGTAAATAGGCATGACCTCACGAGCTGTGTTATTTTTCCAACATCCTGTTAAAACTGTATGAACACGTACTTACTATTAATATACATATTTCACGGTTTTCTTTAAAATCATACTACGTGGTATTAGAACATTAGATATGTTTAATAACAAAACCATTTTTTAAGTATCAATTTTCCGACCGTCAGCACAAAAGTGTGAGTTTGTTTACGACTACCACCCACCGGTACAACAGATAATATTCACTCCGTGCGTAGTAAAGAAAACAAACCAATCGTGCTTGTAGATTCGACTCTGCTGTAACAACAACAAATAAATTGTTGGTAAAACAATCAGAAAATAAAGGCGATGCCCGTTGGTCAATTTGCCTGAGATGATGAATATTAACGATTGAAACGTATTACAGGCATTATGACTCACAGCCGTTGTGTTTATTTCTGTTGGAGATAAAAAAATTAAAGTTATAAATAAAGTAAGGATACAGGTATTTGGCACTCGGTGCTCTCTGACTACCCTGTAAGGGACGTGCCGTAGCGATAAAAAGATAATAGTGAACATAAATTGATAACATCAATACAATTTATTCAAGATAAGATGACAATAACACTGAAAGATTGTTGACCTTCAAGAATGATATTTATAACTTGTACGGATTAGTTTAGAAATTGCGTGAACCGAGTT
This sequence comes from Mimoniades nurscia nurscia, assembly GCA_018246595.1. Taxonomy (NCBI): domain Eukaryota; kingdom Metazoa; phylum Arthropoda; class Insecta; order Lepidoptera; family Hesperiidae; genus Mimoniades; species Mimoniades nurscia. Next base: position 8,664 of record DWFO01000879.1, read on the forward strand.
TGTATGAGTCTTGTTTTTTGTATACTGTAGTAATACGTACGGAGACAAAGTTAATTAGAACAGTGCCAGAGGTTAGGTAACAGAGTAGATAGTGGAGATAACAAAGGAGCTCGCGCTAGGAATTTCACCGGGTGAATGGCCGGCAGGTTTTTTGAATTGCGGAGGAGCGTTAGTCAGCCACACGCGCTAATTGGCCATCCTCCTCAGGTTCTCGAAATATTACACCCATGGAACAAGCAACGCGAGTGACACTGTTAATTTCTGATTTATGATTATGCTTTTAAACGGAGAGTTCAGTTTAACATTTTGATTCATTTCTTAGTGTTTTATTTACACTTATAACAATAATAAGTCGTTAGGTAACATCATTTTCTGAAACAAAATTTTTCTGCATTTGCATTTTTGCCCTACGATAATTAATGTGGCAATTTTTGTAAAATAACTTCGCAAAAAAACTCCCAAAATGTAACAAAATCGAAGGTGATTGACTAAAAACAACGACATATGATAGAGTCAGTAAACTTATTTTTTTATCGAGATTAATAATGTCTTATTATTACGATTGTGACAAAGTTGGAACACTAATCGAATACCGTAACGTTGACAAGTGCAACGTACAATCTTGGAGAATGTAAACCTTTGATGGTAGTAATTACGCATTCTGATCAGCCTCGTTGCTCCGTAACCATGAATAATTTAAATTTTAACTCCACGGAGTCAGCAAGTGTGACATATTTACTTGTAGAGTTCTTTCTTGGGATTTCGTTGCAACCTGCTTAGTAGATTCATCCTCAAAATCGTAGTCAACCTTTTTATTATTCCACTGTTCAACACGGGTTGCTTTTGAGAATAAGATTGGTTACAAACGCCACATGGACGATGCTGGCACGTGCAGGTTGACGAACTTCACACTCTTTCGCGAACATTATGGAGAAGTAAGACGTGCAGGACTCCCTTCACAGTTACATACTTAGCAAGTAATGTACTATAATCTTAAAAAGCACATTTGAAATTCAACCTACGTGTTACTAAATTGTAGCTTGTCTGCCGAATTTGGCCGCCTTGGGTTACGCAATGCTAGTCGTATACTCATCCGGATAAACAATTCGGTTCGTTAAACACCTGTGAAAAGTGATCCATATTTAAAACGTTGTTGAGTACTTAATAGAATGCGTCGCCGACGCCACGCCGCGGACTAATTGCATTCGGCCTCGCTATGGCATCATGGCCCCGCGTCCCAGTTAAAACTCCTACAAGTAAAGAATTTACATGTATATTTTATACATGTACAAATGTTCATTGCACCTGAAGCTGACTTTTAATTTTTATTTACATTGTTGTTGAGCATATTTAAATAGGTTCAAACGTAACATAACGCCTGTAATCCCCGAAAGTACGTTTACTTTATATAAAAATATGCATTAAGAATATCATTAATAACAAACATGATGCTAAGTACCATGCAATGCTTTTGAACAGTGAAAAGTATGGGCAATGAAGTACATATTAGTATTTATATATTGTTATTGTATTTTTCAATACAAAATTCTGTATTAGGAGGTAAGTAGTATTCTTCAAAGTTCTGTATTAGGAAGTAAGTAATAGTCTTCAGAATACTGTATTAGAAGTTAAGCAGTATTCTTCAAAATTCTGTATTAGGAAGTAAGTAGTATTCTTCAAAATACTGTATTAAGAGGTAAGCAGTATTCTTCAAAATTCTGTATTAGGAGATATGGTCGCACTTCCACTCGGTAGTCTGACGACCTGAAGAAGACAGGGGGATTGCTGGATTCGGAACGTCCGGGACCGGTAGGACTGGCCCAATTTAGAGGAGACCTGTGTCCAACAGTTGACCTCCAAAGACTGATGGGTGGTTGGATAGATTTTTAATTCAAAATTCTTTTAATAATGCTAACGGTAATAATAATATACTATATAGGTATTTTCTTTTATCATTAAATTTTACATTGCCCTTAATTTTTATTGTTATGTTTGACTATAACATTACTTTCCTATATAAATTTTGTCGTTTCATAGTAAAAACAAGGGACTACTTATATAAAAGAGTACTTTGTATAATAATAGGTACTCGAACTTCTATGCGAGCAGTATATTACTATTTCAATTTAGGTATCTTCAAAATCGTCACTTCCCAATCTAACAATAATAGATATCATCTAATGACATGTGAACCTTATTTAGGTACTTCCTGAGACGAGAATACAATGGAATGGCATTGTGAACACGAATTTGACCCAACGATGGCACAAGTGCTGTGTGGTAAATCGTTGTGGTCCGGCCGACCTGGCTGAGAAGTGCTGCGCATCTGTCGGCGACCCGACCAATCAGCGCCGTGAGCGCGCGCACAGCTGTCGCGAGTGAAGCGCCTGCGTTTCCCGCGTTTTTTTCTCTCTTTGTTGCTGTTTTTTTATGGACGGTTGAAAGAGCTACATCTATTGTATATAGATATAACAATTGACCTAATTTTAAACAAAGTACATTATAACATTAATGTCGACATTTGTAACTAGGTATGAAATGTATTCGTTCACTCATAGCAAAGTATTTTAAGATTCTTTTAATTTATATTTTTTTAATGTCGCCATGCTTACGGGCTTGTCATCATTTGCACAAACTCATCAACAAAACAAAACAAATTCCACCAAGTAGGTGCCTTGCAATGCGTCGCATAGTATTCATATTACTGCACGTGTGCGGAGGTGTGACAAAAAAATTCCAAGAAGGCATATCGACAAAGAAATATTCCTCATATAGATTCCCTCTTTTATCTTGCCTTTGTATTGACTAAGCTTTTATAGTAAGAGATGAGTACGTTTCTCACTGGAATGCAATCGCGTGTTACTCCGACCCTCGCTATGGAGCCGGACGTCGCTTATTTCTATGAGATGGTACTTATATAAAATAAATTGATGCGAAGGATGCAAGACGCGAGGCTGGGGATAGGTCATTAGGAATGGGGTACTCTCACATTGTACTGTGCGTGTAGCAAAGTTTATAAAGAAAAAAAAATCATCGGGGTGGATGTTTTTTTTTCTTTATTCTCTAACCCTTGCCCCTATTGTTTTTATGACAAGTATGCATATACGAGGTGAACGATGAATGCAGAAAAAGGACGTCAGATCTGTGAGGATGATGTGTGAGGTGACATTTGGTACTCATGGTACGTATTGCTTACATCGTTTAGATTTTCTAGCAGCGATTAGTAGTCTGGAAATATGCCCGAGCATCAGGCTCACCACCAATTCCATATTTCGACGTAAACGTAATCGGTGAAACGTGGGAATGTTCTACAATCTGCTGCCTACCTCTTCGGGGGTTACAGGCGTGATATTACGTTTCGATACAAATGTTTTGTTTGGAAAAGAAAATTAGGGAAAACAAACAATAAAATTCAAATACGGAACACATTCTTAACGCAGCATGTATGCTAAATGTATTTTAGGCTGCAAGCTGCGTCCACTTCGTACTAATGAAAACGGCGTAGTGTCGATGTCGACCTTTCTACTTCTACTCGTACAATTGGTCCGCGGCGCTGTGCGTGACAGTCGTCGCTCCGTCCGCGGGCTCAATTGATGCTACATATATGTACATATAGAATACAGATCGCTGCTTAACATCTCATTGGAAGCGAATTTATGTTAGAAACCGAACATCAAGGCTTTTAATGTCGTCGCCTACATTTTTGTTCCACATTATGAAGTTGTTAATGTAATTGTCCATAAACGGAGATGCGTCCTCAGATCAACCACGCATGCCTAGGAAACGACTATTCACTTTTGGTTTATAGATAAATAAATTCTAATACCTAGGAAATTGTTTGCAATTAGCACTTATAATCCATTCTACACAAAGCCGTATCAAGAACAATGAAATGAATGGAAACATTTATGATAGCAGTAATATCAGTGCAAAAACTGGTTTTATGTTTCGAGCATTTTGAACTTTGCACTTTAAATTAAATATGCATGTACTTCGATAGATCGTTATACTAGGACGACAAATAAAATTCTTGTAGAATAGGAGCTTGAAAATATGGTAACAATTTGTTTCAACTCCAGGACTGCGGCATGCAAATTTAATTTGGAATACAGCGAAATATTCATATATGTACTTTTTTTTTTTATTTAAACCTCTTATGAAACGTTTTTAAATTCGCTTTGTACTCGATTTTGTCACGAACGAGACCTTTGTGTCGCGACTACAGAGACACTGGCCACTATCGGCTCTCGTATGTAGGTAAGGTAGATCATGTTTGAATGACCACCCCTGATTTGAATTCGTCACCAGCATCATCATTTATGTTGACAGAAATATAAAATTTTAGGATTGCGACAAAAGTAAATATCACGCCTGTAATCCCCGAAAAGGAGTGTAGTACCTACACCCTCGTTTTACGTTTACTTACGGTAACGTGCTACCGTAGAGAAGGTGATGAAGCTGTTGCCTTGCGCCGGCCACAAATACAGATTCCGAACCACTACTACAAATTTTAACTAAAAATTGTGGTAAAAAATATCTAATAGTAGGTACCTACTCGACGCGGGATTTAAATCCCGGACCTTTCAATCGGAAGTCACATGCAACCACTAAACCAAGTTGTAAAATATAAAAAATGTAATTCAAATGATATGTGTAATTAAATTTAGAGTTGTTATCTTTATTAAAATAAGAATGATTTTAATTCTATACGCATTCAGATTTTCCCACATAAATTGCGTCTTTAGGTAATTTGTTTTAATATATGTGTCTGTTTTTAATACATTTTTTGTTCCATATGATGACATAGTTGTCGAATTATTTTAAGGCAAACAATATTCTCGTACATTGTTTTCGTCTCGAAGATAAAGCACAGTAAGGTTATCTCCAGTAGAAGGACTTTATTGACATTTCTCATTGTAAACCACCAATCTATTACTTAACAACGACTACAAACAACAATTAAAAAAACCGTAAAAGACGCCATTAGTTTCACTTTAAGCTGATAGTGATTAAGTACCACATGCTAAGTACCAATTAACATGCTTCATAAATGTTAGAAATTTTAATCTCACGTAACATCATTCTATTAAGACTTCATAACTAGTTGTCTATAAAGCTAGGTATGTATTTATGTAATGATATATCAACCCTAGCTACCTTCATACTAGAGACCTGTTGATCGAATGGACGTAAAATTTATTATTTTCTCAAAATTTACTGATGGACAAGCATTTTTGGGCAAGCCGAGGACAGGGCGTAGTGGCGCTCTTTGCGGTAGATCTATATCCAGCAGTGGACTAAGATCGGCTGATGTGGACGATGAAGCATATTAAATGTAGAGTCAAGGACATACATGTAAGATCCTAAAGTAAACGCGTATTGGCGTCTAAAATACGAACGAAACCGCATCTAACAACAATGGCAACGCGCAGTCCCCAATAACGTTTGTGACTGCGCTCTTAACAGCTCGCTAAATTCACTCCGTGACCCAACGTCCAATAGCAGATGACCCCTCGAAAATAACGCTTCTATTTATAGCATATTGTAGCTGGCGTGCGCGCGTGAAGGGATTGATGAATGTAGAAGAGGCACGTCTGTGGGCTTAGGCAAAATACTTTACTACCTGCCTACGACGTGAGGGACCTGGCGTGGCGTTAAGATAAGAATTATAATATAAACCGGTGTGATGTCTTTATCAAGTATGTATAACCGGTTATTAGTCGGGCAAACAAATTCACTGTCAACTGTTAAATAGTTTACCTTTATTACAACTTGTCTCAGTTGAGGCAATCTACTCTTATTTTGCTTATGAGTTTGTGAGAAAAGAATTAGGTATGCCTCCCACGTCCAAGTAAGTGTAACATCGCGCCTGTAGTCCGCGCAGAGGTAGGCAGATTCACCAGTTAGGCTTACGTCCCGCTATGGAGTAGGTGGTGAGCCTATTGCCGTACAGCGGGCACAGACTCCGAGCCATTGCTAGAAAATAAGTTAGAAAAACCAAATAACCAATCCGACCTGGGATTTGAACGGCAGTCGCGCTTGCAACCATTGCAACGAGGCAATCAGGGCGAGTGCAGGCAAGTAAAGAAAATAGTAATTTACAAAATAAATACTGGAATAACAATCACCTAACGTCGTTAGATCTCTATAAAAGCAGCAGCTGAGAAGGAATGAGGGCAATGGAACAAAAGCGAGCACTGTTGGCAATAGTAGAATCTGGGTGAAAAAGGAAAATACTTGTAGGGTGGGATCGTGAGAGACAATGAGGGCATGGGGTTGAGGCGCACGAAATGTACTTCCGTCATGCGCCGTGCCCAGAGGATATACGAGGGTTTCTGGGTCGTTATGAGAGAACGCATTAGACAGTTTTTCTAAAAATGCGAAATATTGTTTCAAATGAATAAAAATTGTTATACAAAATATGGTAACGCGTTTTCATTGAAATTAAACTTTAGATTTATAATTATTATATATTATGTTTTTTTATTACGAGATTAGATATTTGTCTCTCAGACCTGTTAGAATGTCAAGGAACACATCAAGTCTGTAAGTCTGCTCGGTGCGCTCTGCTACCCTGTAAGGAACCAGGCGTGACGATATAATAATAGTGATACTTGACTCATTAATCATTTAGTAATCGTTATATTAATATCAGTAGTAGTAATAACTTATGGCAACAAGCTTACGTCCTTGACCCACGTCCTGCTGGTGGCTTAGAACTTCACAGTTAGTGCCTCATTAAAATGATATAATGTTTGCCCACGAGGAACGCAAGAATTGTGTTGATGTGTAACAGCTACGTAGACGAGTAACGACGTCGCGTTTCCCGCCATTTTTCACAGGCGTCTTTATAATGATAAACGTTAGAACAATTCAAACAATTGTCACTGCTTCCTGAAGTCCTTGTAAAATTATTTCGTGACAGACATGCAGCATGTGACCATTCGGTACATGAATTGTGATCAAAATTGTAATTGATTATATCTATAATGTATTTTTAATACGTACATTCACAATAATTGTAGAGCCACAAGATTTTATTGTTCATAAAGTATATTTGTATGAAATAAAAACGTTCATTAAGGTTTTTTTTATACAAATGTTTATAATATGTATGAGTATGTTCGTTCTGTTATACATAATTAATACTGACTGTAATTAAACATAATTATGTATGTTATAAACATAAGGTACAATTTTTTCATTTATTGTTGTAAAGAAATCGAGATAGAATCATCGTGATAAATAAAACAAAACATTTGAAACGTTATGTAATTTCAGCAAAAAAAATTCGTAATCTAACATCACAATACTAATGTAGAGATTAGGTACATATGTCAGAAAAAATACATGTGAAATGGCAAATATGGCAAAGCCATTAGCCATGCAGAGCGTATAACAACGATTACTGTATGAATCACATACTCTTGCGATGAGTCGCTACTTGTGAGCATTTCATGAATATGTTAGCTAGAGAGCGCTCTGCAACCGAGAGACAGAACGTGGAGAGCGACTGTTTCATTCGTTACAGCTTCGTCAAGTTGAGAATCGACGTTAATCAACGTTAAACTGCATTAACTGCAGTTTAATAGAAAGATTAATTGTTGATTTCGATCCACGTGGGTTACTTGGATGATTAATGGGATTTTTATGAAAAAGTATTAGAAGTATATTTAGATTACTTTTAGTTCATGTGCTGTTTAATAATAGTGTATTTTTGTTAATTAAAGTAATAAATAATAAACCAGTATTTTTAATTTCATAATAACTATATATACACTTCACTCCAGGTCCCTTACGGTGTATGCAGAGGACACCGAGTGCTAAATATCTCTATGCTTACAGACCCGTCGAGCTTCTTCTACATTCATCATTCTCTTTATATATGCGCGCCGGATACATAATAATATAAAAATAATGTCAGTAACTTGAAAAAGTTTAGATTGCAAAATCTAGCCTTAGACATTTTATAGCAAGTATCTAGTCATCTGTGCAATGTAGTCTCTCACTAGTTCCACAAGTTGCTCCGTGACAAATAGCCATGGAACAGATTTCTCTAAGCTTTCATATGGCTGTAGATCATTAGGGTTTATTCTTACTCTACATTATAAAAAACATTGATATAGTATGTATTTAAAAAATACACTACAATAATAGTATTATGTATTCGTGTCACAAAAACATGCTATACATATATTGACAGTATTGTATTGTAACAGTGGTCGGACATGGTCTCAGCTAAGTTCAGATCTTTTATCTTTTTACGTTTTTACGTTACGTTACGTCACGTATCTTTTTACGTTTAATAGAAGAAAGTTTGAATTTCTAGGTGAAAGTACGTACAAATTATGTCTCGAAATATTTTTTTTATTATGACACAGTTTCTCTGCCCACTAAGTTTCTTTTTTAAGTATATTTTTTTCGAAATGTAATTACATTCCGCATTTTAAAGAGTTCATAGAAGAAAACAGGGTTCTTTATGACTGTAATAAATGACGGATGTAAATACAATTCAGTATTTAAAATATGTACGTAGCGAAGTGCAAAGAGTGAATAATATTATTACAATTTTTTTTGACACGGATGATATTTGTCATCGGTTCGTAAATAATAAATAAGAACAATTAAGAAATTAATTTTCATTAAGTATCATACCACAAACGGTATCTATGCTAAAATATGTATAAATCTTGACTTCCTCGTTGGTCATGTTGGTTGCCGTCTACAACGTCTGTAATGATACATACATATATGTATACTTTGACCCAAGGAGCATCTGTCACTCGGGGTCAGATGTCAAAGCGTAACTTCGGCGCGGTCATTGAATTATGACCACTTGTAACTTAATTAAATGACTTTTCTCCCTAATTGACTGATGTGACTTTCGCTCACACCGTGGCTCACAGTTATGGAGTCACGGTATTATACATACCTGGGTATAAGTGTTAAAGCAGAGATAATAAATCTGTGTTAAAAGTCAATCTCGCATTGAAATCTGTTCTTGAGCTTTCCAGATTATATGGTTTTTAAATGATGATTATATTTAAATCTATGATTATGATTGTGTGATGTAACTCCAGCTCCACAATAAATTTAGTTAAGCATAATTGTAATATTGTAAGTGCTTATTTTAAAAGATG
>DWFO01000880.1:0-17801 GCA_018246595.1 Mimoniades nurscia nurscia
GGATATGTGCCCGATGCATGGCAATAGGCTCACCACCTATTCCATAGTGGGACGTAAACGTATCCGGTGAAACGTGGCAGTGTTCTGCATTCCTCTGCCTACCTCTTCGGGGATTACAGGCGTGAAGTTACGTAAAATTTACTGTAATACGTTAAGTTAGGAACTAGGTATGTGAGATTGTTAAATAAAGACTATTATTAATAATATTCTTATAACCTCGGTGATATTAGTTTCTAGAACTGTATTTCATGAAGATTTGATTATTTAGCGCGACTTGTTCGTTTCCTAGAATATGGAGAATGTCGTACCTATTTTATGTATTAGTAATAAATCATTATTGGAACAAAGCATTAACGAGGGGCTCGTCGTTAATCTTGAGAAAGCAAAATCCACGTCTCATTTCAATAGAAGTGCCCGTCGCAGAGTAGGAGATGTAACAGACCCCAAAGCCCACAGTTTTGTGCCGAAATTGATGTTCTAATGATACTTTAATTTCAATTAAATTTATTAAGGGATTATAACTGGGATATATTTCAGAAAGTGATAACAATTTTTATTTATTTTTACCATTTACTGGAGACCACTACCGATTCAATTACAAAAAAGGTAACTCGTTTACAAATTATTTTGATAAAACGCTATTCCTTCCGGTGTGGGAATGTAGGAAACAGTAATAAAGATACAACGAGGTTAATAATATTTTAATTTTTAATCAACCGATAACATAAAACTTGGCACGTTGGTACGAGTGAGTGGAAAGACACTTCATTTATTACAAAATGTTAATTTTATTTTCTAACAAGTCATAATTATATCAATCAATCAAGCGCTTGTACTAGTAACTAAAGCTCTAATTACCGTTCTCCATCACTAACATTAAATTAATACGTAATTGTAAACGTAAACATAAAATCGCGTTTGTATGTAGGCGTGTTTTACGCTACACTCGTCGCTCTCTTAAGATTGCTCTGGTACAAGTGTGAAGGCAAGTGCAAGTCAGCATCCGGGAACTGGAACTCACACGCTAATTAATTCGAAGCACTTCTCTGTTGCACTAATGAATGTATGTAATTTTATTACTTAATTCTACTTCAAGCTAGTTAGTATTATAGTTTATAACTATCTAAAGCTCCGCTGTGGCTAAATATATTAGCGTGATGTGCAGTAACCGCGAATTGTTAGAAATTTTAATTAAACGGCGCATTTGTGTGTCCGGTAATTGAATTGTAATTAGCTAATGAGTACTAGTATTCGTATATGGAAATTATATTCGTCGTTAGGTACAGTAAACTAACGTTGTCGGTTCCGATTTCGATAAAATTATACTCAAGTGTAAAATAGGTTCATTTCAAATTAGAAGGAATTGATATTTGTTTCATAATGTAAAACCAAAAAAAAAAGCTTCAATGCAAGGACGATAATTGAACGAGCAAACGAACCGAGGGACCGTTACGAGAGAATAACATGGCGCTCGAAGTGAAGCGCAGGCGTGGAGCTTTTACAGGTCTCCCCTCTACAGCTTCTTCCCCCTCTGGTATGCGCTGTAGGGAGCGATTGAAGTAACCCGATGCCGGCGTCGACGCGGGCGACGAGCACCAATGTAGTGTCACTGAAGTTACGAACGTCACAGCCGCGACTGACCCATCGCAACGGCGCTAAAGAGAGCGGAAAAAACTGGCTACGTGACGATGCTAAATTTAATATAAAATGAATGGCGCCCGGAATCAAAGCGAGAAACCTGACAACTGTTGAAACACAATCGGTACTGTTCTGTGAAATGGCTTAATCATTCCATTCTACAATCACTTTAACGGACCTTTTCTAAAAATAAATACCTTTGAGAATTTTATTTTTTTTTCTTACTCGAGCGTCGTAAGGTCGATTTTTTCATAAATTCTATTCAATAATTTGATTGTAAGGTTTGTCACAAAAGGTCGGTTTTACTCAATTATCGAAGGAAGTTCTAATATGGATTAAGCTAGATTCCTTTTCAGAACATTGTATTTCATCGGTTTTTTTTATATATTTGATACGTAATAACAACTGTTATTTAATTTATAACTGGTATATAACGGGAAGTTGACAGATCCAGGTGTCGAGAAAAAGCTCCACAATTTTGAACAAATAAGTGAAATATTCTTTAATGAGGTATTTGGAAGTCTTTGAAACCAGCCTATGTGTATCACTCTCAAGCGATTAAGCACAAGAGGTCTGTAAGGTTTACTTAAAGGTAAAATAAAATTCAAATCGATGCTCTCTGCTTATTTCGTAACGAATGTGGCGTGATGTAATAATAATTACTACTATTACTAATAAGAATTAAAAATGTATGTAGGTAGTTCTTGGCGCCATCCTGCCTATTTCTATTTTCAGTAAAACAGTTTTATTATTTCCAGACACAAGTACAATGTTCAAGTATTATTTTGTTTACCACAAAACACAAGTATCCGTTTAGATTTAAAAATATTGCCATTGTTTTACTAGCAGCATTTCTATAAAAGTCTCCAATAAATTTGGGTCCATAAGATAGCTTGCAAGCTTAAGAGTATCGAAAAAGTCTACGAGAGATGTAGTTTAAACATTTGTGCAACGTATTTTTACTTTAATGAAACGAGGTTACGCCCGTATTTTGACGCAAAACAACTGCAATGTAAATTCTGTATTTTAATTTACAACGTCACCGTTTGGTACGTAATGTAAAGTACATATGCCTTCGTTGATATAGTCGTTGCGTTAAGTTATATTGGGTTTGTTAGTAATAAGAAGGAGTGTATTAATAAACGTATTAAAGTGTCAAATCCTTGGTGATAGCAAATTTGCAAATAATTTAGATATCAAATTCAAATGTCAAGCGTATCAAAATCAATAGCGTCAAGACTTGGCATCTTTTAACAATGCACCATTTTATCTCCATTTTGCCATTGGCATGCGTCATCGGTTTCGTTCGCTTTACAAAAGGTACAGCATTATATAACTATTGCAATATATACCTTATACAACCATTTTTCTCTTTGAAGCTTTTCGTCCTTTTTGTAGCGTCAACATGGTATCTACGTCAAAGAAGACACTTAAAATTTACTCTGCTTTCATTAAGCGGTGCATTATTAACATTATTAGGAGGAGCCAAAGTCATTTTTTACACTGCGCCTTTGAACACGGCCACTGAATTAGATTCAAAAATGTTTCTTCACAAATTTTGTGCTTCAGATATGGTACGAATAACATCTACACCTGCGATATCTTGGGTATTAATGTATGCCAACATATTTGGGACAATCATTCCTACACGCGATGTGTAGGTATAGCATAGTACTCGTATATATTTAAATTTCAAATTCATATAATATAATTTCAGCCACGAATCATGCTTGCGGCTAGAAATATTTTACGCTTAACTAAGAAAAATATATCGCTTTTAAACTCGCTCATTAATCTGTATAGAGTAGTTTTAATTGTAGTAAAATCATGAATATTGCTATGTAAGTAAATAATATACTGATGTATGTCTGTATGTACATATTCAGTTTTTGTGAAATTATGACGTAATAATCAACCTACGAGTATCACACATAGTGATCATGAATATACAATTACAAGTATCGGATGATAACGAGCTACAATACAATCGATTAAATATCACTTGCTATAAAGCTGAACGAAAACATCGAGAGGAAACCTGCACATCTTAGAGGTCACAAAAAACAAAAATTGTTCTCTAAGGCGTGTGAAATCTGCCAACCCGCACTAGGCCAGCGTGGCAGACTATGGCCTTAACCCTCCTTATTCTGAGAGGAGACCCACGTTCCAGCAGTGGAACGATAAAAGGGTCGAGAAAAAAAAAATAGAATCGATATAAGACTCGATTTATTTGTGGCATTACGTACTTTTATCTGCTGTAGATACCTGCACCACATATATGTTACTAATGGTTTATTGGAATTGTGATAAATGAAAATCTAGGTTGATTTGATGTTTTAATTGTTGTTAATGATTGGCCACGATTCATGTTACGATACGTTTTATAACATCAACAGCGTTGCATAAAATATAGATAGAACTTTTCACCAAATTAATACTGAACACTTTTTTTGGGAGAATCTTATGTTACTTGATTTTTATGTTGAACTAGATTTCTTTATTCTCATTAAAACTTAGATGAATTTTAATGCTTCATATGGCAATCTTCACGTTTTACTTGATTATTAACATTAAAGTCTGTTCTATCCTACCTATTCGACAATGTCAATTGGTAAATTCCTTTAAGAAGCAAGTTAAAGTGCATAATTTACCGCTTTGATATAGCACCACTTTATTTCCTTTGTTCGCTGTAAGACCACCTCAGTAGGGTCCATTCACGTACATTTATGTGTTCTTATATTAAGAACTGTTTTAAAATATGTGCATGTTATTATATAATTATGTTACAAGCGCAACTTGCTTAGTAAATATTACTTGTCATCAAAAATCGTTAACGAACCGATAAAACAACCTTCTGTATGAAATTGCTTGTATCAACTTACTATGTTTTTTATTGTACGTACTATATTTCCCGTATATTTTTTTTACCTATACACTGTTGTTTATTCAAGAGTTCTGGATTTTTAATCGTGACGTTAAACTTCTCTTAACTATCCATGACCTAGTTGGAACTAAAAGTTAACGCAGTGAATTATAGAATACTTTCAAAGGGCTAACTTAGTTATAGTTCGCTTTTGTTACCTGAGATTGTTCCCAGATATATCGATTAGATAGAAGATACTCTACAAGCGATTAATTCATGTCAGTGTATTATCATACACTGACATGAATTAATCGCTTGTAGAGTAGGTATCTTGTGCTGAAATGGTATGAAATTATTCGAAGAAGTTATTTATTATCGGTCCTAATTAACGGCGGTCCAGGGTAAATAAAAATATTTGTTGCATAAAAATGTCGCTAGTGTACGTCATGTTATTTTTACTATATAGTTTCGGATTTCTCACAGTAATTAAGGCTTAAGAGTATGCTTTAACACACCACTCTTGCATGGGTTGGTTTACTAATAGTTGCTCTTGCTTCGCGCCATGTTTATATCGTTTCATAATGAGGAAAAACATGTAAATTCACTTTCTAATTTGATAGCAAAAGTTTATAGATATAGATTTTAGATATAAATATCGAATTTAAGAGAAATTTCTCTTAATCATTAGGTACTATAATAATAGCTTTACGAGTATAACAGACAAGAGGCGCACATTAATGTATAAGTATTCATTTCGACTTCGTATATTTCATATGTATTTGTTAATACATAGGTACTCGTATTATGCGACTACACTAATGTTGCTTAAAGTTAAAATGTTTTAAATTCCGAGAAAAACATCTTTATATTTAAGTAAAAATCTTTGCAAGAAACGAGACTAGTCCTGGAGTTCTGAATACAGACAATACCTACCTAATTTTAATTACCAAAACATAAATTCGACTTTGTACATGAGTTTTATTGTAAAAATATTCTTTAGGAAAGAATTGTAAAAGGAAAGCTACAGTAAGCCACATTTAACTACGAACTCTGCTAAGAGACAGAAAGCAACTATATTTATTTCTCGACCCCTACAATTAACACTCCCACAGGTTAACTTTGGATTATATGTAAAAGCTTTTAGGAACTTCTCGGTAACAATATGAAGTAGATTTTTTTGAGTGCAATCGCGATATATACGAGTACGTTTGAAAAAGTGTGTAGTTTTAGTTCCGTGGTGTTAGCGATAAAATTGTTACGTGATACAAATTCGGTACTGGAAATGGTTGGTAATTGTTATATCACTTATGTAGGTACCTACCTCACATATAACCTACCTTCATGGATCCAAAAACTACACCAGCACTTGTTGAAACTTACCTGCAAGCAAGAAATGAATAGTTATTACATTTTTGTTTTATAAATGGAAAATAAGAATTATACCGAAAAGATGAATTAGAAAAATAGTTTTCGAAATGAAGAATTTATAATTATTTCTCTTGGCGTCCTTCTAGCGAGATAAACTCATGATTCACCCCGTAATGCTTTCTCTCTTATAGACTCTTATTAGACATGAGCCGTCCTATAAACTGCGAAGGTTTAAGGCTATCATCGCCTACATAGTATGACTAATATGATGAATAGGTCAGACTATGTATACTAAGATGAATCCTAAATGCATACAGAACGTTGTGCTACATGCGTTTTTAAATTTGACTAAGGGTAAGGTGACTATTAGTATGATTTTTAGGATTTTTTATATCTCTTGTTTTTAAATTATGATAAACAAGATACAACAGACGTAATTTCACGCCAGTAATTCCAGAATATAGAACATTCCCACGTTTCACGTGTTACGTTTACGTCCCACTATGGAATAGGTAGGTGGCGAGTCTATTGCCATGCATCGGCACATATCCAGACTCCGAGCCACTACTAGAAAACCACAATTAGAAAAATTTTGTAGTGCCCGACCCGGGAATTGAACCCAGGATCTCCCGATCGACAGTCGCACTTGCAACCAACACGACCAACGAGGCAGAAACGTTTTGATAAAACAAAACTCAAATATAAATTCTTCCAACGAAGAAGCCAGCCAACATTAACAAATACAATGTAATGGCCCGGTTCCCTACAAGAACATACGGAAAGTATCACATATATCCCGTAACTCTTAGCTCCGTTACGTGTTTCCTGCGAAAATGTATCACGTAAATGAGCGTTTTTCCAACCATTTGTACGGTCAGCAGAGAAAAATTGTATTAAATTTGTTTCGAAAAAATATGTTTTATTCTCTGTTTGTTTATTTTCCTTTCTTTTATAACCTATTTCGTATAATAATCCCACGCTCTTCAATTTATATCAAAGTGTTGTGCTGTCTTTAGATAATATGTTTCAATAAGCCCATGTAAGATTTGAACAAAGTTTTGTATCATTGATTATCTTACATTAAACTCATTATGGAATTTTAAATAACTGCAATTTTTATTGCACTTGTTACGAATATTACGGTATAATATTAAACAACATGTATTAATTTTCTGGATTTATTACATTCTTAGACACGATACACCGGTCGTGTCCTGTCCGTGTCAGGGCGGAGTTAGAATACATTCTCCGACCGTGTGCTGGGTCACAGGGTGTCGAAAGAGGCGACAAAACGAGTAACTAACTAACGACACAAACACGAGTATCAGCCCTGGCCGACTATGGGCAGCAGCGTAGCCAGTGCAAGAAGCTATGCTCTGCGATGCCCAACCCGCCTGCCCAACGTGGGGATTATGAGGGTAACCCCTCAGGGAAGGCCTATGTCCTAGGCAGTGGAATACAAAAGTAACATCACGCCTCTAAATCCCCGAAGAGGTAGGCAGAGGAATATAGAACATTCCCACACACTTGCTTAATTTGATGTATATTACAATGAGTCAACTATGTTCCTCTTTTAATACGAGTAGTATGTACACTTTACTATATTAAGAGACTTTGGTAAATTAAGACGTGGTCAAGGGGAATATTCGTTGAAATATTGCAAGTAAGGACAAATCGCAAAGGTAACTACCGTGGTTGCTTTAGTTTATAAATCGTTTACAAATCGCAACCGCGTCTGGACTACGAGAGCTTTATTAATTTTAAATTGCCTTTATTTGATATCCACTTTCATGTTTCACCAGTTACGTTTATGTGGAGTAACGGTCGATGCAGAGTAAATTGCCATAAACCGAACACATATGTACGTATTTTTTAAATTATGAGAATCTGCTGAAAACGATGCTTTTGTAATGATTTTGTAAGTAGTGCCTAGATATGGGTATATTTTTACTCTCCCACATGCAGTACTACATGGTCATTTAGTAAAGATGAAACACAAAGGCACATTTAAAATTGAAGGTAACATCAAATTGTTTCGCTAAAAATTGAATAAACTGTATTAGGTTATGTAACGCGAAATGCGACAGCAACAATATAAAAAATGAACAAGATCTGCAGTTAAGGAGTGTATTACACTCTTATGCCTACCTCTTCGCGTATTACTGGCGTAATGTGTCGTGCTTAACATTATGCGCAGATTAAATTGTAACAAAATTTGAGTGTAACGAAGAGAAATGACTAGGATGTTACGAAGCAGCTCCGAGAATAATTGCTGAGGTACTTCCTGGTATTCATTGTTTCGTTTAACAAGTCTTCCACAAATAACACAAATAAATCTTAGCATAAAGGAACTAAGACTAAGTTTAATAAGTTACGTACAATTTTATAGTATTTTACTTGAAACAATGCTCGTGACTGCTTGAGTTTGTACTGAAAACTTAATTTTAGCTCTACCTAGTGTAGGACGTCATTCTTTCAGATATTTACAAAAGATTTCTATTAAAATACTTCATAAAATATTTTTTAAGATATAACCCATGATATGAACAATTGTCTTGTTTTATTCAGAAAATGTAACATCAGTAAGTCGTGGAGAGGTAAGCAAAGGAATGCAGGCAAACTCCCACGTCTCGCTAGTAACCTTTAAACCGGTCACAAGTTCAGACTCTGAGCAACTACATACTAGAAATTCTAGTTAGAAAAATCGAATAATTCCCGACCCGGAGTTTAAACCCAGGACGTCTCGATCGGCAGTCGCGTTTGCAATCATGCGACTAACTCTGTTCAAAAAATTGCGAAATATCCAAACACAAAATTTGAGGTACAAAAAACATTCAAAAGAATGTCGACAATTTTTTTTATCTATACGTCGTTAACCCGGCCCGAAAAACCGAACCAATTTTACATTTTCAATAGAATCAATGCTTTGGCGAATTTCCCAAACATCTAATTGACGGGCTAAATAAAATTCGAAATGGAAATTTACCTGTACACATTAGAATTGGACATCTGAAAACACAGTTTGCGCCCTGTCGCATTGAAAGAAGCGAGATCAATAAGAAGTTGACCCTGACACAATTTATAATAGTCGCGCCTTAGCAAACCTAGTTTTTAACCCCGTTCAAGATTAAACACTTGTCTGAAATCCTATCATACCAATGTAGGGAGATAGTAGAGAACAATCAAAGCACATTTTTCATTTTGAAGTTGAACGTTGCACTCTATCTAGCGTGTGTACTTTGTCAGTATTAGCTCTGCCATCGTTCCTTCAACAGACGGTAGTTGGTAAAAATTGCGCTATTCTGCAGTACTATCGCGTAGACGTATCTATATCTGGGTACATATGAAATAAATATAGATAACTATGGCTAACGTTTCAGCATTCACCCCCATTGACCCCCTGGAAGGTTATGAGTTTTTAGTATAAAGTATTACTCGCTGGAATAATGAATAGTGCATCAAAATGTGTTCTAATACGTGTGAATTATGCTAACTCGCTCTTGGCTTGCATATTAGATTATCGATTAAAGTTTTACATTTTAAGATTAGATCCATGTAAAAAGAATTAATGGTTGTTCCTGTATTGCGTCATCCACCACCACACGTAAGTCCTGGTTTTAAAATATCTTGTATGTTTTATGTACTAATACCATTTGTAGATTTAATTCCAGTCATTATATATACTTGACGATCTAATACCTCGTAGAATTGTTCACTACGCTCCAGAAGCGTGCGCTATTGGTCCTTCTCGAAATTACCCCTAAAATGGCTAATAACCATATATACATAGTAAATTGAATCTATAAAATTAACAAGATCGGTTAAGTACCGTGCATTAAATTTTCAATATACTCGTAAAAATTTTGTATTAAAAAATTAGGCACCTCTAGCATTTTATTAAAAATTCTCTATTGGATAAATCATGGATAATGTAATAATGCACGAGATCCCGCTCCATTATAAGTGTTCTCAAACATTGACGTAGGCACTAAATCGATATTAGTGTAATACATTTTTCAGCATTTAATTCCTTCGGATTTTCAACGTAACGGTAATGTCATGCAAACGTCTCGCTTGTAATCCCCGTAGAGGTAAGCGGGAAAGTGTAATATATTCCTACGTTTCATCAGGTACGGTTACATTTCACCATGAAATAGGTGGCGAGATAATTGTCATAAACCGGGCACAAATCTCGTTTTAGGAACATTTTTATATGACGTAATAAAGTACAATTTTTATATATAGGTACATATGGTGACTTTGCCTCCGTAGCGCCTTATACCGCTGAAATAAAGATCTTTTCATAAGAACTTTCAGCAGATTCTATTAAAAAATTTTGTTATAAAAAAATTAGTTTCGATTTAGTTCTATGGTCAAATATTCTAATAATAAGTAATGAAAACTTGAGACTCACGGATGTATAGGTTATTAATGGAATTCTGCAAAATTGTTGGAATTTTGCAATATACATTTTTTCAAAGCTATTTCGGTTGAAAGGAGTAAAGAATCTCTGCAGCCTCCCATCTTTTGATATTGGAGTACCTATACTTAAATTCGATTTGGTTGGAGGTCTCCGATCCGTCCAACCCGTATACCCGTCATTCCACATTCATAATATATTTCTATTAATTTCTATCGAGGTTCCTATACAATGCATTTAAAATAATATAATATGCTAATTCTACATCATTTTTTTTACATATTAAAAATATGCATGTACGTAAATGTACAACATATAAAAATTCATAGCAACTGAAACGTAAGGTTCTACAGTTAATAATAAAAATTATTTTTGTGAATCTTATTTTTATGCATATAAAAATTACAATAAAATAATAAAATACATTCGTATAAACATTTTATATTCCGTATTAAAATTTTATATTGTAAAAACTTCGATAATAATTATCTGAAGGAATATTACTTTATAGTGTTTATCACTTACCGTTTATAATAAAATATAATCGACTGATCTCAAACAGGCTGCCTAGCCACGGATGAGCGATCTGGCCGCTTATGGACAGTAACAGTGGCTATTCTCTGGGATCCCCAACCCGTATGCCCAGCGTGGGGTTTCAGGCAAAAGCCCCTCAGGGCAGACCTATGTCTAGCAATGGACTTAGCCTGATGATGATAAATATAATCATCTAAACGACATCTAAACGAAAATAAATAATTACTGTAATATTGCGGTACATGTCCTTAAAGTAATTCATAAGATTCTCTGGTTATGTATTAATTAATAATATCAGAAAATCGAAGAACGTAAGGTAGCGCACTAAATTAACTACATACAGATTATTTAACATAAATTAGAATTCTTCATGTATTGCGAATTTTCATCTATTTGATTAATAAATCCTCACGCTGTACCATTTGCTAGTTTGGATACGTAGACAGTCAAATAAAAAAATGCCTGAACGGATGTACAATGCGAATGTTGATACATGCAGTTGTCCAGGTAGACGATTTCTTGGCCTTAGAATGAATTTCGTTTGCTTTCTAAATTTTTGTGCGTACCTACGTTTTAAACAGTCCGTAAACTTACCTTCCACTAGCGAATAAGCATTTTAGTTGGCTTACAAAACAATGTCGTATTTATTTTTAATATTTTTTACTTACGTGATTTTCTATAAATGTTTCTATAAATGTTCTATAAATGACTGCCTCGTTTGTCGTGTTGGTTGCGAGTGCGACTGCCGAACGGGAGGTCCTGGGTTCGATTCCCGGTTCGGACACTACTAAATTTTCTAATTTAGATTTTCTAGTAGTAGCTCGGAGTCTGGATATGTGCCCGATGCATGGCAATAGGCCCACCACCTATTCCATAATGGAACGTAAACGTAACTGGTGAAACGGGAGTGTTCTACATTCCTCTGCCTACCTCTTTGGGGATTACAGGCGTCAGTTACTTTTTTTACTTTTTTTTTAGTAATTTATAAAACAGTTCGGACGTCATGTACTGTGTGAAATCATGTACTGTGTTCAATTATTTATAGTCTACCGAAGGACTACTCTTTTACAGTACCTACAGTTATTTTTTAGTACAGGGCCGTAATTAAGGGACGCATTGCATTGCAATTACATGATGATGTATCGTAGGTAGAGTTGGGAGCAGGTGTTCACTCTGTGGCAGACACGAACGGCTGTCGTTCCTCTTGGACGAGCACGGCGAGCCGCCGGCGCTCGCATGCCATACGGTACCAGCCAAGCGCAAGGTCCCTCTCCGACCTCTCCGCACGTGTATTCGACGTCTCTATCGCGTAATGAACACGGTACCGTGTTGGTGTTGTTGTAAGGTTGTTTTAACGTTGCCATTGGCAACGGTAGTCCGATATTCGCCACGCGGCGTCACAGCCCCAGACGTGCACGGAACCTTGCACTCCACAATTCGGTTCTCCATTTACAAGATTAAATATATTTACTAGTGTTATCCCATAATAAATACGTTATCGCTTAATATAGCAGCGCACGCTATGATCGCTTCTCAAGCAGCAGCTGATCTGAGTAAGTTCAATTACAAGTGTTAAATTAAATGTTCAGTTCAATATTCAACTCAATTGTTTAAGACTTCGTACACGTAGTGCCTGATATTCATATACTTAGTTATTAAAACGTACCATCACGCTTGTAATTTCTGAAGAGGTAGGCAGAGGAGTGTAGTATGGGAGTGTACGCCAGTTAAGTTTAGTCCCACTATGGAATTGGTGAGCCTATTGACATACACCGGGCACATATTCAGACATCAAGCCACTACTAGAAAATCTAAGTTAGTAAAACCAATAGTGCCCGATTAGAGGTTTGAACCCAGGACCTGTCGATCGGCTTTCGCGCTTGCAATCAACATGATCAACAAGGCAGTCAGGTCAAGTTAGTTCTTAGTATGTACATATTTTTATTTATGTTTCCATTATATTACCAGTCGCTACGAGTATTTTATGATGCCTCCCTCAAAATATAATTTATATTTTAAACATTAAGTACAACAAAAAAGAATTTTTATCAATACAAACTGTTAACCTGAAATAAGGTATGTTTCAAAAAAAAAACTTTTTTTTTTTTTACAAACTGTTAACCTGAAATAAGGTATGTTTCAGCCTTTATTTAAAATAGATAACGTAACATGACGCCTGTAATCTCTAAAGAGGTAGGCAGAAGAGTGCAGTACACTTTCACGTTTTACACATTAGTGAAATAAACGTAAATACGTTTACTTCTGGCTATGGAATACGGGTTGATCACATTGACACACCCCAGGCACATTAAAATAGCGGTCCAATGATGTCGTACATATTTTAAATGAATTTTATTTACAGAGCCAGGTATAAAGCACCAAAATGCTTGTTGCTAATTATATTGTTTTTGCTGTTTCAGAACATCGACGTGTATTATAGAAACGATGCCAAATCGGGTACAATGCCACTAGCGATTGCGTTTAGCGACAGTCGATCCTCTTCAGCTAGTATCCGTAGTGATTCGTCGACAAATTTAGCTTCTCTCTACTGTTCCCACTTATGGTCAAACAGTGATTTAAGAAAAGCAGTACTCAACGCTACCCATACTGATTCCGAAGCAATAAAATACTGCTGTGCTTGTAAGGGTAAAATCAGAAATTATGAAATTAAAACTAGTGAAAGTCATTTTGAACCATGTAATCATTCCACTCCTCAAGGAAAACATTTATTACCAAGTGGTCAACGCCCTATGTCAGACCGACAGCTGAACAAAACGAACTTTCCAACAAATAGTTCAAACTACAGTAGCAACGTATATGCATTCGATAACTCGGAGGGAGAAAACCAATGTATTCCTTCTATATCTCGTCACATTGATTCTAGTTTCCGTCATAAATTTACGGATGTTACGTTTGAATCAAATGATGCTGAAATTAATCAACGAAGACTGAGGAAAAGCCTTAAAGGCATTGGGTGTGTAGTAAATTTCTCATTGACTGAAAAGTCGTTAAAAAAACGAACTCAAATACAAGCATTCGCAATAAGTGTTATGATTGTAGCTATTGTAGTAATAAGTTTAGTTTTGGTCAATTTTACGACATCGAGCTTCACACCTACCACTAATGTAACTAGTACAATCGCAGTGCCAACGAAACACGAAGATTTCAATGAAACATCTTCAGCTGTAGTTAGTGTTTATCCAGATTTCCAGTTCACCACGAATGTCGTCATCACCGAATACGCTACGAGCGGAACTCCGCCGACACCCACTGCGCAACGTAGCTCATTGGTGTATAATGTTATTGCTAAAATCCGTAAGAACATTAAGACGTATCCAAAGGATGTTAAGAAAAATCAAGATAACCGGAGGCCTATTGATGTTATAAACAGAGAGATAGTCTCACAATTTTGTTCGTGCCAAAATGATGAAGTGTGTATGTTAGATGAAAATACAGGAACATCGATTTGCAAACGTGCTCTAGATACGGACGACCCAACAGGTACCGATGTTTGCCCTATTGTCTGTTGATCGCTAACCATTTAAAAGTTAATTATCATGAAATAACATTAAATAAATTATCATGAATGTAAAGCTTGACATGCCAATAATTTTGGAATTATTTATTTCCCACATTTATGTTTTTTTTTACTAAGGTTGCGGAGGGTTATGTGCATTGGAGACGGAAGCCTGCCAATTAGTGGACCGAGATCGGGGCGTCCGCGTGTGCCGGCTGTTGTCGCAGGCCAGTTGCTCCAGCAACGAGTGGCGCTGTCGGAATGGGATCTGCGTCGCGTTACAATCTCGGTGTGATGGAACTGTACAATGTTATGATAGATCGGACGAAATGCACTGTGGTAAGGTTAAGGGAAATAAATAACATTTTTTATGCCGTAAATCAACCTAAAATAATAGCCAAGTTTCGTCTAAATAAAATACATCTATGTATGTCAACTCTTCGTAAGTATTCTATCGGCACCTCGCATCAGTGGTTTTAATTACTTGGCCGTGCCATTAAATTGGCTTGCAATTGTAAGTTAATTATTAAATCATGAGATTACTCAAATTGTGTCAATTTAACTGAAGGCTATTTCTTTGACGACTATAACTATTGTACTTTTGTCATAACGAACGATTGTCTCTCAGGGCGCCGTTACAAGCCGCCTAGATCTGAAAATTGGTTCGAATATATTTTTTAGTCTGCTATAGTAGCACAGACTATTCTCGCTTGGGGCAGTGCGCTGAGCATTGAAAGTAAATAATAACATATTTTCTTTTAGATTGTGACCTGACAAAGAAATTCCGATGTGGTCAGTCTATATCATGTTTCCCGAATAGGAAGCTTTGTGATGGGATTATTGATTGCTGGGATGGATACGACGAAGTCAACTGCACCACGGGTCAGTGCTTTTATTTATATAATTAAAGTAACGTAACATAACGCCCGTAATCCTCGCAGAGGAGTGTAGCAGTAGTTGTAGCTCAGAATATGGATTATTATAATTCCTGTAAATAGTGGCGATGAATACCGTTCAGTTTAGTATCTAGGTTACGTTTGTGCGCATTTGGACCTAACGGGGCTTGTAGCGCCGGAGCCACTGCGAAAACCGCTCACATTATCCAACTTTATACAAATAATATGCACTAAGTACGTGAAACTATCGTACAATATATAATTAAAATAAATTTAGCTATAACGGATTTTGTCGTTATAAATTAATACTGAAGTGGGCATTGCCGAAAGTTATACTCAATTTCGATGAACGAAATTAGTTCGCACACAATTAGTTTTTATGTTAGATAATTTATTTATGGAATCTTATTTTTACAGAATGTCCAGATGATCAATTCACGTGTACAGATGGTCAGTGCATCATGTCGGCTCGATTCTGTGACGGGCTCGCCGACTGCGACGACCACAGCGACGAGCCGCAGGGCTGCGACGGCGCGTGCAGCGGCCACGAAGGGCAGTGCAAGAATAGACGCTGTATCGCTCGGGCTCTGTTCTGCGACGGGCACGACGACTGCGGCGACCGAACCGATGAATCACAGTGTTCTTAATAGGGATCACTGTGGGCGTTAATAATTTGGGATATTTTGTTACAGATTCATTTTCAATTAATTTTTTTAGGGTGCACCGATCCAAATTTGTTCAAATGTTTAAATCAATTACCTACTTATAATAGATTTAAAATAAACGATTATGACTTTCTTGTTCTTTTGTTTGTCTTCAGCAAGTCGTGCTGGGGTAGAGTAAACACGATCCACCAATTTTCTTTGTAATAAAGTATATATTTTTTTTATGACTATATATTTTTTTTATGAAGTATATATTTTTTTATGACTTCGACTCTCTCTTTCGCTATTAGCATCGGATAGCATAAATGCTGACTCAAAGAGAGTTGTTAAATCACCAGTTAAAACCAAGTTGTAAGTCAATCCAGTCTGAATATTTTAGTGTACGTGTGGGGGCTACAGATTATATGTATTTATGACGATTGAGTTCGAACGGCGAATTGTATCTCTTAGATTTAGTGGCGTTGTACCTACTGATCTTTCATTTCAATCGTTTACTTCGGTTTGTCTCTTTACTTTCAATTTCAAAGATGTGTCTATAAATATAATATATGTGTCTACAAATAAGTAACATCACGCCTGTAATCCCCGAAGAGGTAGGCAGAAAAACCAATATGACCAACCAGGCAGTCAATATTTACAATACAATATTTACTTCGCTTACAACTATGTGATTCGCCTGTTCTATCATAATTCAATTTCTGCAGCTCTGTTTTTGGCCCTAGAATCAATATGAAAACTGAAAGTACAGAAGTACAATAGGTAAAGAGAGTACAAAATGCTTGTATTCGGTACTGTTTTGATGTTCCCAGAAGGGAAGATATAACGCCTTACATGAATAAAAAAGGTATAGGTACTTAACATGAGGGCGAGAAGAGAGTTACACTATGCACGCACAATACAAAGAGCTATTTGCAACAACAAACCGGAATATATATTTGAAAAACTCCGTTGGGTCAAAGGTAACTCACACCGTAGTCTTCGTCGAAACACAATAGGTAATCCGTTTGGGAAACCCCGGCACATAAAACGACCCGCTATAGAGATGTTTCAAGTTCGTGGCAGCAAAAATTTGGAATGACCTGCCTCCTCCTTTAAAAAAAAATGAGCGCAGAGAGCTTCAGAAGAAAGTACAAATCTGCACTGCTTAAGAGGCAACCTGCTGCAGTAAACCTGAAATCAGCTAATACCAAATACTTTTTTTTAAAGGACTACTTCTAAATTAGTAAAATTTAAACCCCACCAAACACACACATACACACACTCAAACGCGCGCGCCCGTGCACACACACACAGGCACGTAAGAGTCTCAGATTCATAACAGTAGAAATTTATTTTTTGATTTCTTTTATCTTAAATAATTTGTAGTGAATGTTGATTCCTTTTGGCATCATTATTATTATGTATAATAAAAATAAGTCGGGTTTTCCTTCCTGACGCTATAACTCCAGAACGCACTAACCGATTTCCACGGATTTTCACGGATTCGTTGGAAAGGTCTCGGGCTCCGTGAGGTTTATAGCAAAGAAAATTCAGGAAAAAATTCAAGAGAAAAGCAGGAAAACAGAAAACAAACGATTGCAATTTCCGGTTCGCCTTGCGTTCGCAATGACAATTAACAAGTCGCTTAGTGCTTGCGGGATAAATTTAGAAAATCATTGTTTTTCACATGGACAGCTATACGTTGCGTGTTCACGAGTACGGAAACCATCCACTTTTTTTGTGTTAACGTCAGACCAAAAAACAAAAAATGTGGTTTACCAAACAGCACTTCAATGAAACGGATAATTTGCGGACACGTACAACGCTTAGATTCAGTATTTACCTACTTTGGATTCACTTTCATTTTTTACTTAGAGAAGTTCAACTAAATTACACTTCATTTTTGTAATCGAAATGAATT
>DWFO01000881.1:0-17800 GCA_018246595.1 Mimoniades nurscia nurscia
CACGTTCGATATGACTGACCGATTCGATACACGGCTTTCAGGAAGATTAGGTTTTTGTTAGATATATTAAATATTTAATAGGTATATCTAATAAAATTATACATATTTTTAGTAATTCTAAGGAATAATTTTAGTACTTCTATTACCTCAAATAAAATAAGTAATTGACGTTTCTGTTACTAGTGAAATATGTTTTTTTTTCTGTGAGAATAAAAAGAAATACAGACGAATTGAGTACCTCCTCCTTTTTGGAAGTCGGTCAAAAAGAGTAACAGTTTTTTACCCATTATACTTATTTTATTGTATACATAATTTTAATGACAAAGTGATTATGTTAACCAAAATAGTGTTATCATACTTTTTTGTGCCCTATTCATTATAATATATATGACTATGAATATGACGGTGTATGACTATAGGCTCACCACCTATTCCATAGTGGGACGTAAACGTAACCGGTGAAACGTGGAACTGTTCTACATTCCTCTGCCTACCTCTTCGGGGATTACAGGCGTGATGTAACTATTTTTTTTATGATTATTATAATGAAATGTACCAATCGGTATTGATGTTACATTAACAATTTATAAACGATACGTTTTAAAATAGAATTGTACATAAAATTCACATTCAAAATCGTCTATAGTGACACATATCAAGCAAGCATTTTTATCAATTGACTTTGTTGGTTGAAAATTGAAAGCAATAATTAAAGAATAATCCGAGTAGCTCTCTCAAAGCTTACGTCCATATACGACACAATAATTTATAACGATATATCCTGATACAGAAATATATTAAAATGTATATATAAATACTACAAATTATGAGTTACGTGGCTTAGTGACCACTAATCACAAAATCGGACCAAAATAATGGTATATTTCTAAGCTTGGCTTAAATAATACGATGGGTGTAAATAAATTGAGAGATGATATAAATTCCACAAACATGAACAAATATTTATGCTAATATTTAACTTGTGCGAAATCATAGGAACAATTGTACAAGGAGAGGAACAAAATGGAAAGCCTAATAGATCTTTATGTTAAATTGAATTTACATGATATCTTCGCGAAGAACAAAATCCTCGCCGTTTTGCGAGAGATTTAATATTAAAAGTAACTGAAACGAATTTTATATTAAATTAAATTTTCTGGACATCTGTCGTACACCCTCCGCATAATTCGGATTAAGATTTAGCATTAATGAATAATTGAATTTTTAATTTCAGTGTTAAGTTTAATTAAATAATTTCCCCTTTGGTCTCAGAGACCGGAAAGTTAGCGAAGCGTGAACACTTAAATCGGAGTGTTGAGCATTCACCCTACAGTTCGACATTAGAGAGATCTGAAAATGGTTTTGAATTAAAAGCGGAATGTACAAATAAATTCCAGACAGTTGGTCTTCCATTTTTTTATATCACTGAAGGTGATTTAAAAGATATACTATTCTATACAATTTAAAACTACTGTCATAATGTATTTGCGGAAATATTCATGTATTAATACTTTAAGTTAATTATTGTTTGTTATAAGAGTATTAAAATAAGTAAATTTCGAACATAATACAATTTACATAAATATACGTACATATTTATATACGAGTATATAGGCATCTTTTATCTCCGTTCTTTTAGAGAAAGATCTCTTCAGTTAAAAAAAAATATAAAGAAATAATAATTTTATAAGTTCTTTAATATCTCAAAATCGCTCACATGAATTACGTCTACGTAACATGACGTCTGTACTTCCCCGAAGGGGTAAGCAGTGACATGAAATAATACAAGTTTTCACTATGTTACTGTACCATGGAATAAGGGGTGAGTTTATCGCCAATTAATCACGTCTAATAGTATACGTAATTTTCATGTAACAATATCATCATCAAAGTTAACACAAATAATAATAATAATATCCTGGGACATCACACACGGCTATCTTCTGATCCCAAAGTAAGCATCAACAGAGCTTGTGGTATGGTAACCAGACGGCTGATAAACTAAATATATATGTACATATAAACATATAAATAAAAAGTTCTTATGTTTTTAACACCCAGACACAGAACAAATACTTGTGCTCAAATAATTTTATCGTTCCTCTATTGAACTCAGAATGAAACGACTAAAGATAAACTTATATTAGTCACCGTGGCCAAATGCGGGACAGCACAGTTCACACGCCTTGCAATACATTATACATAACTCTAAGTGTATATTAATACACGCAGGGTTAGAAACGCCAAAAAATAACTAAAAAAGTAGCAACGTATTTTTGTTATGATTTTCATTATTATATCACTATTCATGTCCAATACGTAGTAGGCGGAGGACACGTAGGGTCAAACGTTTCTATCCCTACTAAGATGTTTGTTCTTCATTAAGAACTCTCTTCAAACCTTTATTTACCGTACGAGTTAAAGGTTCTCTAAAGCGGGTGCAGTCCTCCAACCCGCACTTGGCCAGCGTGGCCGACTAAGGCCCCCGCACAGTCTGTGAGGAGAACCGTGTTCCAACAGTGGAACGATAAGTGCCAGGAAAAATAAAACATGCTTGTTATAAAATGTATAGTAATAAGCGATAATAAAATTGAAACATAATATGGTTTATTTAAAGTATTAACAATAAATAATGAAAAAGCGCAGCTACCCAGAGCGCGTTCGTTTCACAAACACCCCGCTGCCAACATCTCGTTAGGAGTGTCCGTCGATGCACCGATTTCCTCCATTCTTCGTACATAATGATCCTCCAGTCGCGAGTGACACTTAATTTCCACATCGCGGAGGGATAACAGGAGGCTATGAATAAATTCATTCGCTAGATCTTCCAACAACGGTGCCAGTATACAGAGAGCCATTTTGTTTGAAATATTGAAAGGCGACGTGTTGAAAGAAATACTATTCGTAATGTATATTTTCTTCTTGTTAGTTTATTTCCAATAAAGGAATAGTTGAATGTTTAATAATAATTTGAAAATAAGCGATTCATATTCTAACTAGTTAATTGAGTTCACAAGATATGTGACACTTCGTTGTAGCGAGAAGTCCTGCGTTAAATTTCCGGGTCGATTACAATTTGATTTTTCAACATTAAAATTAGTAGAAGTCGTTCGGAATCTGAATTTGTGCCCGGTGTATAGCAATATCCTTTATCGTTATAGGATGAATGTTATATTATGATTATCTAATATTTTGTTTCCATATTCATTTAATGTAGGTAATTGGTTAAATTCGTCAAAAATATTATTCAATCAAGGTCGTAGAAATTGTTAAACGTTAGTATTCGTTGCTCGTGTTGGTGGCAAGTACGACTGCCGATCGGGAGGTCCTGGATTCAATTCCCGGGTCGGGGACTACAATTTTTTTTCTAATTTAGATTTTCTAGTAGTGGCTCGGAGTCTGGATATGTACCCAATGTATGGCAATAGGCTCGCCACCTATTCCATAGTGAGACGTAAACGTAACTGGTGAAACTTGGGAGTGTTCTACATTCCTGTGCCCTACCTCTTCGGGGATTACAGGCGTGATGTTACGTATTAATATTCACAATATTACTATTAATATAGGTATGAAGAAATAATGAGTAAACATATCAAGGACAACGAAAATAGTGAAATTGACGATTCACGAGTTACACCGATGTAGGTATATTACACAGGATGGAATTCGTAATGAATACTACAATAGCAAAAGATAAAAATATAAAAATATTTTGTTTTTTATTTACAGATAACGTGTTAAGTATAGGAGAGTAAACATTAGCAGAAGATCGCACAAACAGTACAAATGAAACTTAAAGAATCCTCCGAATATCCTAACTGTCCGTTAGGTAATGCTGATCACGACACAAGCGATTTATGCCGGAGCACGTTTGCGACTTATCAGCCACCTATAATATTTTCTCCGAGAATTGTGGTGAAAATTCTCAAAAATGGGGTCAGTGACTTTGATACTTGTAGAACTACGTTCTTGTCATTACGCTGGCTAAGTGCCAAGGAATATTTTTATTATATGAACATGATATGGGTTGGCTTTGCACAGTGGTTTAGACGATACGAAAGCTGAAATAATCCTTATTTTTTAATCGCAAGGTGTACAACCTTAATCTGAGAACAGGCCGATAGGATAATGTGCTAGAGAGCATAGGCGAGTGATAAATATAGTGTATCTAATGCATCAATCATGAACGAAATAATTGCACTAAATACCAGTATCAGACTTTTTGCTAATACGGTAGCTTCTAGAGCAGATACCTCCAACGAAACCGACCTAAAATCTATCATTTATTTAGTTATCACAAGCCATAAGCGAGTGGATAAAGTTTGTGATTCAATAAATTCTTTATAAACTTATGGTATGCTTCCTGACCATAAACCATCACATAACAGTTATGAGAAACTCGGAGTGTATTACCAGTATATTTGTTCGTCCTCTTTCTAGTCAATATTTGTCAGCTCACGCGGTCGGCTTGACTCAATAATGGCGGAGAAATACGTAATGTTTTATATAGTCAGCATGAGAGTAAGAAAACAAGTAACAAAGATCTAATGAGTTAATTCTAGGAAACTGACAAAATAATAATTACCTACTTGTAATGCTTCAGCATTTTTTTCAAAAAACAATTCAAAATCACTGTGATGATTTTGCATTAATACGCTTGTAGTACTCTGTCCATAGCACAGTTTTAGAGAACTAATACAATAACAATTCTTTTAGATATAACTAAAACAGTAATAAATTGCTTAGAATATCAACAACATAATAATAATTTTATATGTTGGGACGGAGTGCATCCTGTGCCGGGATACAGGATGTCGTAAGAGGCGACTAAGCCGCGCTGGCATATCACGGTATAATGCGGTTTGGCGGAAATAATCAAAGGAAAAGCACTGCAATGAATTCATAATAAAATCACCGACCACGAAAGAGTAAGCCGGGATATTATAATGACAAATGTTAAAGATGAATTTTACAACATATAGTGAGGAAACTTGTATCTTGTACGAGCCCCGAATACATTACAAATGTAACATTAATCTTTACTAACAGATACACAGAAACGGGGCGTTAAGAGCCGAGCCTATTTGCGAGGCTGCCAGAGTGTTATCTGTTCCGCTGCCAAGCATTGTTGTGCTCGCTGTGGCTTACAGTGATCGTCCAATCACGTTAAGTGTAGTCACAAATTCAGAAATCTCAGGAAATATCTAAGTATTTATGAGATAGCAATAAATATGTCGTATGATATTATAATATTGGTTTTCTGCTAGAATGTACGTATGTAAATCAATATTAAAAAGTAAATTAAAGTGTATTCAAGGATGGTAAAATAAGAGCTTAAATGGCAACTAAACCAATGGGAACCAACCAACAAACTTATCATACTTTTTTAAACGTTCTTCTTCTTCGTCAAGTCGATAGCTGACCATCAGCCATCATGGTGAAAGGATTAGTCGCAATTTATAGGGTGCGACGGGCATATATGTTCGTACTTTATCAGTCATAGTCGCCGCTCGTGGAGGATCCTTTCATGCACCCAATTTACGTTAATAATTAAACGGTAATAATTATGTTTATTATAATAACAAAATACAATAATTTACATGTCTTTAAAAAAGTAAGTACATCTGAAATGTATACGACATACAGATTTATATGATTATATCAAATTTTTTCCATTCGCTAGAAAATATAATAATTGTACCTCCTTTCGTATGTTGGTAAATGTTTGAAGAGTAAGCGTTCGCAACTCTCACGAACTCCTTAAGGGAATTCAAGTGGAAAGGCGCGAATCCATGATAATTGCGAGAGATGTGATGTAAAAAGTGACTTTCGTCTGATAATTGGCTGCAATAACGCTAAGATTTTTCCAAGTGCCCGTTGAAAATGCGCAAATAAAAAAACAAAGTTAATAAAAATAATAGACAAGTTAACTATAAAAGATAAAGTTATAATCATTTATCAAAACAACAGTATGAAAATAAGTAAAATTTTAGTAGAAATGCAATTAAAGTTAGATGAAAATCATGTGGCTATGTGAAAATCATGTGAAAATCACGTGGCTTTAATATTGGACAGTCCGAAATATACGTCTTCATTCTCGAAGTGCAAGGATCTCATAACGATCATAACGCGGCCATTAACTATATCTTATTAGGCTATTTAGTTAACTTACGTGCAATAAACTAGTGGCCGCTTCTATTGCTAGTCAGATTCTAGTTCAGTAATGTCCTCTTTCCTACTACATACCCTAATGTGAAGAATAAAACACCCGTCGCATAGGTGTTCCACAACTGTGATCATATTATTATGTTCATTCATACATTGAACATTAACCTTAAATCTAAAACTATGTTGTATCAAAATGCTTTAACACTTTTTCTACCGTCATTACAAAGACATGCTAATATCATCATTTCAATTAATCTTAAAACGTTTCAGTACTTCCCAACATAATAGTGAAAATATAACATCACATTATGGTCTCTTTAATACTTTCAACATATCTGGCTACCTTGGAATTTTATTACTTTAACGCACTCTTTGCAAGTTATCGTGACTGATGCAGTGTGAAAACATATTACAGATTAACTATGAAAACGATACGTTTCCAAAATGCTTATGGACAAATCGAACGCCGTGTACCGGAAAACTCTAGAGGATAACACGTCGTGTCATTTCGAAATACGCTTCGTATCGTGTATTCCATTATACACGTGCTCTCGGGACCATATAGTTATTATATCTACAGTCATTATATCAAAGTGATAAAAGAAGACAAATTGCTAACATCATAATGATTTTTACTCTTCCAGTGGTAAATTGTATCTTCATCACAAATATAACCCCTTTATCTGTTTACTTCCATTTTTCTTTTATATTTCTTTACTTTCTTTTCTTTCTTTACTTTATCTCTTTACTTTCATTTTTCTCTTACTCATGTTATCTTACTTTTGTGTTCATTTGCTTTTTGTATGTATTCTGCTTTCTGGAAATATTTCGTTCAATTATTAATCCTTGGGTTTAATTTATCTTTACCTATCTATGGTCCCATTAAGCAACTAATTATAATAATTCGTGCTCTGTCTTTATTTTATGTATATTTATAACCTAATCATCTCTTTATTTTTCCAGCTCTTTCCCTGCAGTCAGCAACAAACGAATCGATAACAAGGCGATGTTGAGGAATAATGTCTAAAGATAAAATATACCCTCTTGGAAGTGCACATTGCTCTATTAATTTCATTTCTATGCAAAAGTATTCATATGGGATTCAAATATGAAATTTTTGTTTCAACGCAGAATACAGACATATTTAATGAAGGTAAAAACGACAATATATACATATATGTATTTTTAGACCCTTTTATCATTCCGTTGTTGTAACACGACTCTTCTCTGAGAGGATTAAAGCCATAGTCGCTGGAGAAGTGTGATTCGGTAGACTTCACGCCTTTTAGATAGTTTTTTATGAACTCTAAGATTTGCAGGTTTTCTCATGGTGTTTTCTTTGTTGTAAGTGATATTTAGCCTTAAAAGGCACGTTTTGTAAGGAGGTGCGCGCCTAGATTTCAGCCCGACCCTAAATAGGCTGTATTACAAACAACAAATTTATCAATGATTTTGTCATTTATATTTTATAGTATCTTTATGTATGTATGTATGTAACGTTATGTTTGACATAGTATATTTATCTATACCTATAGTATTCAAAAATAATCAAGAAACACCAGAAAGCTCATAAGTGTCCCCATTCTTATATGGTAATAATTAGTTTTGACACGGTGAACCTACTGTAACACGAAAAGTAAAAAAATCTGGTGTAAATCAAATAGTCCTTAACATTCTTATTTGTTGGTTTCTACGATGGCGTAATACGGTTTTATAAGTAGGTAACTTTGTTTTAATTCAACTCTGACATTCTTAAATATGTAGGTACTCCTAGATGCAAGGCGGACATTTTAAAAACGGTATTTCATAGTATTTCCTACTTATTACAATTTTTTACATTTTTACAACTACTAATACTGTTGTGATATTGTCATGTGTAGTTAAAAGGCCAAATATCTCAAATATTCGTATCTCTCTATATTCGTATATCTCAAATAGTCTCGATATCAATGTTTAACTAATCTACCATTCACGCCGCTTCATAATTTTGACTGCTCGCCTATTTGTCTCTTATCACATTCTTTTTTCTTTTATATTCGTATTCTATTTCATTCTTGCCACAATTTATTATATTCCGTCTACCAGATTCACAATATTTTCACAATATATCCTATCTATCAGATTCCATTATTTACTATTCTCTTTGATAAACAATATACCTACCACTCTAAATGAAATGAATAAAATAATCGCTTAAATTATCGCTTTCACTCGTTCTCTAGTAGATAATAAGTACATGAAATTAAATTTTGTTTAGCCTGAAGTGACTAGCTGCTTTTTGGGAATGACAAAAAATTAAATGTTCCCAATCATCTATTAAGCATTATTTCGAAAGCTATTACTAAGTTTATTTAGTACGCAAAACTGAAATAGACTTCAGACGAAATAGTCCAATAAAAATATATCTGCCAATTTAATTAATTAATTACGGCATGTAATTACACACCATTTAAATTTGTATATTTCGAATGTTTTGAAGCTCAAGTTAATCCCGAATTAAATTAATGAAAAACGTAACATCACGCCTGTCATCCTCGAAGATTTAGGCAGAGGAATGTAGAACACTCCCACGTTTCACTAATTACTTTTATGTCACACTATGAAATAGGTGGTGAGCCTATTGTATACACCGGGCACATATCCAAACTCGAAGCCACTACTAGAAAATCTAAATTAAAAAGATTAGTAGTGCCCTACCCGGGAATCGAACCCAGGACCTCCCGTTCGGCAGTCGCACTTGCAACCAACATGACCAACGAGGTAGTCTGCAACCAACACGACCAACGAGTTAATTAAATTCATGAATCCTTTTATGTAACTCGTTGTAACATTCAAAGCTGAGTTAGGTCACAAGTTAGGAGGCTGAAATGTTGACCCAGTTTACGGGACATCGATAAAAGCAGTTTTCCATTCGAAATAGGTAACCCAACCCCGTGTGACCGGTTCAATTTGAAACTAAAATTAAACACGACGACTGATTTTTTGATATTCATATTTATATCCCTCCTACTTCGGTATACACAATTTTTTTTCAAATATTTCAGAAAATACCCTATCACGATTCAAACGTTATTCTTTTAAATACACACATATCTTTACACCAGCTCCCTCACGGGGTAGGCAGAGAGTATTTTGTGCCAAATATCTCTATTCTTACATAACTGCAGCGCTTGAAGCGCTGCAGTTATGTAAGAATAGAATTAGAAGATTAGAAGAAGCGCTGCGCTTCTTCTAATCTTCTAATTCTATCACTCTGTTCATACATGCACGCCGATTTCGGAGACTTATTATTATTTTCGGACAACTATTACATATTATTGAAAATATAGTTAAAATACCTTAAACTTTAAAGCTTAAAGGATATAAGAATATAATATTTCGTAAATCTGCTCAACACATTTTGCTGAAGTACCTACATAGTTGCTACTAATTTATTTTAGCTTTAATAACTGTAGTTCTATGACTACACGTCCTCCTAAGTACGAACGTTGTCATAACCTCAATGGGAGCGTAGTAAGTTTTATTATTATTTATCCGTGTCGAAGCAGAGCAACAATTCATTCCCCCACCCCGTGCTGGGGTACAGGGTCTTAAGAGGCAACTAAATCCGGTACTGGCAAATCGCATTATGGCGCGGTCTGCCTAGACACAGCTAAATACGCTGGCCGTCTATGGCCGGCTTTAGTTATACACCAATAGCTTACATGGTAATTTGACCACAAAAAGCTGTAGGTTTGTCCTATAACGTTATTAGATACTAACGTGTTATAGGACAATATCATTGATACTAAAATTATCACAAATCCCGTTAAAAGAATTCCATCCTATTAAAATTCTAAACACAACTACATACATATATCATTTACTACAATTTAATATAGGTATTACGTTAACATTAAGTATACTGCTGCAATACAGAATATACTTATGTATTTTATTTGATACAATTCAACATATTTCGTTAACAGTACATTCCTATCCTTCTATAGTTCAAAACCAAACTATTTTAATTGCTACAATTTACAAAAGCTTGTTGATAGAAACGCGCGAGTGCAAGTAACGGAAAAGCCAAAACAATATTTGCCGCGGTTTGCAGCAAAAACGTCAGCAGTTGTTATTGCAAACTATCCAACTGTATAACTCAGAGATAGCAACAATTATTACAAATGTGCCGTAGTTATATAGTGCAAATTTTTGGCTGTAACCCATTAAAACACACAGCGACGACACTACTTACTCAACTGTATTCCTAAAATAAATGAGTGTGTGCGAAAACTGAACCTTAGTATGACCTAAGGACATATTCATTATCGGTGATCGATTTACTAATCGTTGCAAATTAACAAAAATCCATCGCCGTTTAATTATTTTATGTATTAATCACGCGTACAATAGAAGACGTTTTATTTAAGTATACAAGCGTTTAGCCGCAATTATAACTATTGAAAATCACGTTAGATTGTCGACACATATCCAGAAAAATCTCATTCATCATTGCTTGAAGGGTTCCTACAAGTAGCTTATATGGGGCCAGAAACACAGCAGCTCGTAGCGCGTTCTTTTCCGTTCGGCCGTTCGGAAACTTTAGCACGTGATAAAGTAATACCTCGGTGAACTCACGTTTCTATGCCAGTGAACGCGAAGATAGTAGGCTAAGAAGAGATGTAGTCTACCCCACACCTCTCTGTAGACTTAATCGTTCTAGCCAGTTGGTAAGCCTCATTCTGACCGCGCTTGGCGGCGAAGAGGTTCGAAAGCGACACGTGTAGGCAGGAATATACTTACAAGTATATCTAGGTAGCGTTTATCCCTTATTTAAGATTCTATAAAGGTTTACAACTACGTGGTTACTATACAGGTAACTGATGAGTGGTTTTTTTCTAAGAGCACCTGTATGTATTTCGATAGTTTTTCTGTTCTACCAGTACATACGCAGGCTAAGTTTAAGCTAAATGTTTTTATCTTGTCACTGTTAGGCACGGGTCATTTAGTCATGGGTTAAACCCATAGGTCTACCACGATGGCCAATGCAATTATCAGACATCACACGCCCTAGACAACATTATATTTTTTGAACACTATGTGGTGCTGGTTCTCTCGCGACATTTTCCTTCACCGTTATAGCAAGTGATATTTAATCTTTAAATGCATATTTTCTAAACAGGTGCGCGCCAGGACTTGAATCCGGGACACCCGGAGCGAGAGGTTGGATTTCAACCTGAGTTTATAAATACCAGATCATATACGATAAGTTTTCTCGGAATCAAAGGGTCAGCAAAAACACTTAAAACAAAGGCTATACCGTTTGTACTGTTCGCAAAAAAACGACAAAAAGATATCTTGTTTTAAAGAATTTTTGGACTGCGTCGAAAACAAATCGCACATTTCACACACGGCAAATTACCGTCGGCCACAAAATTACCACTCATTATTAGGGTAATTTGAACGGCGTTACCGGTACCCTCGCATGCTCGCAGCAAAGGCGTTTAAAACAGTTTAAGCACGTATTGTGGGAAATTTTAAATGCTTTTACGGCCTATGTACGTGATTGCCTGCTCTATGTTATATATAAAGCCTGTATTTAATTACGATTAAATCATACGGCAGACATTTCTTTTTTTTTTTGCAACAATGTCGCTAGGTTCAGATCAATCGATATTAAACCTTTTTTGGTGTTAGAATTTTAGATATTAAATCACATTGGGTATTTAAATGTACAATATTTTATTTATTATGTTGCTCAGACACAAACATAAAAGTACAAGTAAAACAGCCAATGTCGCACATTCACATGAAATTATAGTGCTCACGAATGTATTTAATTACATAACATTAATGTATTTAATTACATAAAATTGAAACCTTCCTCGTAATTGTCATCACTTTTTCAATGCCAATACCCTGCATCAAAATATTTTTACAGTTCAAGGAGCATACTCCACAATATCGCATGGAACTCAGTTTTGTAGACTTCGCGGACAGATCTAGCCGTCAATAATGAAAGTAATATGACGTAAATATAATAATATAAATTAATGAACAATTAACTATATTTTAAAGACTTATCTCCCAGTATTGTGGATTTGAAACCGAATTGAAAGCTACAACTTCGCTAAATAGTAAATTTTAGATTTAATCTTGTCTAATAATAGTTTTAATCTTATTTACATTACTAGCTTAGCCCTACGGTTGCGTACGAATTGAATAATATTATTTCTAGCTGACGTTATACATATGTCAATACTGTACTGATTTACATTATTGTACAACAGCATACATATGATATTACTAAACTGGTTTCAAAGTTTCACCCCTCTATTAGTTTTACCGCCTTCGAGGATGAATCTCCATGTGCCCTAAGTGTTTAATAGTGTCAAATAAAATACTTTGCAGCCATTCCTAAATTATATTTAAGTCACTGTATTTGATAATGAAGAGTCTAAAATGGTCATCATTTAACACATAATTGAAGAAAGTAATTTATAAATTAATAAAAATGTTACATCTCGCCTGTATCCCCGAAGAGGTAGGCGGAGGAATGTAGAACACTCCCAGGTTTCACCAGTTTACGTTTATGTCTGACAATGGAATAGGTGGTGAGCCTGTTGCCATACACCGAGCATATATTCAGACTGCGAGCCACTACTAGAATATCTAAATTAGAAAAATTTAGTAGTGCTGGACCCGGGAATTAAACCCAGGACCTCCCGATTGGTAGTCGCACTTGCAACCAACACGACTAACAAGGCAGTCATAATTTAATAACTGTCTGTATTAAATACTGTTAATAAAAAATAGGTACATTTTCTTTAGAATACCAAAACTAAATCTGCTTCCGCGAACGCTATCAATAAATTTATTACCAGTTCATAGGTATAAAATGCAATTTGCCATTTGGCACTGCCATCCATTGGCATTTACGAGTAACAAGGCTATTGGTATTAAGTAGGTACTAGTTGTTAGTAACCATATGTACAAGTGTGAGTCGACTCTATGTGATATTATTATCGACTAAATAAGAAAAAAATACCGAATTTCTATGAAAATGAATACATTCAATTAACAAGCAGTTCGTCGATCGCTTGATCCATCGTCACCCGCAATGTGATTAGACGCTTAATAGAAACTTGTATGAGAAAATTGAGTCTGGCTTGCCACAGTGGGCTATTTATTTTTGCAATAACCTTTGTACCGGTTAATTAACTTTCCAGATCTTAATCCCGGATTAAAATAAACCTGCCCCCGGCCACCGGCCCTCATAACTAAACAAACGAATTTAATGAGTATTATCTTGGAATTTATAGATTATTGCGACAGTAGAATTTCGCTTTTAAAATATTTCAATATTATGGAGAAATGGTGAAATATATTTTTATTCATCTTTCGCTAGTTTTGCATAAGTACAAAATCATTTTCATTTTAGTGTTTGTATAATTTTATTTAAAATCCTCCATGTCCGAGTGCTTTTTATGTTTTCTCGGTATATTTTAAAAGCAAACAACTTTGCAATTACCATAGTTTAACTTCAAACGAATCCAAAATACAGGAGTAGGTACTTGAAGGAATATGATAATAAAATATAAAAAAAGAAACTTCACGCCTGTAATCCCCGAAGAAGTAGGCAGAGAAGTGTAGAACACTCCCACTTAACTTAATAATTAAATACTTTGTCAATTAATACCATATATTTTAATTAAGAAGGTTCACGATAAATTCTAAAGTATAGAATTTTAGTACAAGTCTAATGGTTTAGTAATTAAGGTGTAGCATTATTGCGAAAGGTTCAAAATAAATAGTCAAGAGTAGAGTTATGGAGCCAAGAGGTAAATAGAACGCCCGACAACGAGTCCATTCCAGCTCCTGATGATCTACAACATCCGCATACAGAACCGAAATATAATGGTACTATTAATTAAAGAGTCAAAGACATTAAGTCTGATGACTATGCTAAGAACATCTGCTCACCGAACCCTCAAACTTGTGCAAGCACTTCTGCGTAAGTCATAAAAGTAAAATCAACTTTAAACTGAATATAGTCTCAACACTAAAAGGTTCTATGCCTTAATGGACTTCAAACAACTCTTTTTATTTTTTTCCGAGTGCTAGATACACGGGCGGGAGCCGAAAAATTTTACATGTTGACTGTGAAATTTAGTGGAAAAAAAAGTTTATTCATTGAAATGTTTCAGTTATGTACCGCGACATTTAAAAAATCTGGCTCACATTTTGAAATGTTGCCGAAAGGTAGACTCAATTAAACATTGAAAAATTAGGTTGCTCGCAACCCGGAGTGTTTAAGTGAAATAACACTAAAAATT
The DNA here is from genome assembly GCA_018246595.1 of Mimoniades nurscia nurscia. NCBI lineage: Eukaryota > Metazoa > Arthropoda > Insecta > Lepidoptera > Hesperiidae > Mimoniades > Mimoniades nurscia. Next base: position 14,487 of record DWFO01000881.1, read on the forward strand.
TAAAAAAATCGTAAAAGTACATAGAATACATAATCTATTAGCTAGTAAACTATTCGGACTTAGGAAAGATTGGGAATTTTACAAAATAAATATAGAACGACTGCTGGCTTCATTGTCCACGAGATTGGACGCTTTGAATTCCTTTTGTAGTTTAATGAAAGTGGACACAATGAGGTGACGCCAGCACAAGGAAAGTTCGTAAACAGTTTGGAGAATTTTTCGTATCAAGAACGAATTCTCACTTATTCGCTTTTAATAAATGAATAAAAATTTCAATGGTAAAAGCTGAATAGATGTTTATCAAGACTATACACAATATAATGAAATTATACTTTATGATCTATTGAAACTGTATTATATTTTATAGCAAGGCATATTTTCACATATTACGTTACTAGCGACCCGCTCCGGCTTCGCACGTTAATTTTGACTTGTTTATCGATATCGATATCGATTGAAGATATACAATTCCATAGTACCTACATTATTTTGAGTTATCTAAAGTTTAGCCAGTGTTTGCGATTTTAGCCCACAGAAATATGTTTGTTACGACATCACATTTGAAATCCTTAACTTTTTCAGCTTTTTGTATTAAGTAGAATGTGCATTGTATATACAAATTTTCCTAAGGAATCACTCAATTTATTGCTGGAAACTGCATTGAAATTCGTTGAATAGTTTAAAAGATCTAAGCGAACAGACAGCGGAAGCGACTTCATTTTATACTATGTAAAGATACAGATACAATTATTTTCTACAGCAACGTTCGAGTGACCGGACACGCAGCTATCATATATAGCTAATCGTCAAAATATTATGGGAACATATTTTATATAGCTAGACATAATAATATGTACCTATGTATCTCGATACTACAAGACATATATGTAGAATGTTTGTATATTATAGAACCGTTTGTAGTATATAGTTTACTATGTACTTATAATATACAATAGCATAGTAGGTATATTAACATAAAAACCCGTATAACAAGGTACCTTAAGGGTAGTAATAATAATAGAATAATAATGTTTGTTTTGCACTCTGTGATCTATTGGGTCTATATAATTTTTTAATACATGGTTACAATCTGGTCCGATTACCATAACAGCATCTCACTTTATGCTTACCCTGGGATCAGATGGCCTTGTGTGGAGATAGCCTAACCATTTTGTTTTTAATGTATAACAATAATAATTATTATTGTTATACATTAAAAACAATAATAATTATTATTGACTGCCTCATTGGTCGTATTGGTTGGCAGTGCGACTGCCGAACGGGAGGTCCTGGGTTCGATTCTCGGGTAGAGCACTACAAAAAATTTCTAATTTACATTTTCTAGTAGTGGCTCGGAGTTTGGATATGTGCCCGGTATATAGCAATAGGCTCACCACCTATTCCATCGTGGGTCTTAAAAGTAACTGGTGAATCGTAGGATTGTTCTACACTCCTCTGCCTACCTCTTCGGGGATTACAGGCCTGAAGTTACCTTTTTTTACATTAAAAACAAAATGGTCACTCCCCTGTGCTACAAAGTAGTAATGATATTATATTGTACTTCGCTCAACGACTTGATCTACACGTGTTAAATATGTATTCAGAGGAATACTATCCTACCATCGTATAGTCTTAACACTAATACGGAGGGTAAGGCTTATTTATCTACATGTCTCGCACGATTGTTATTAGATACTCCATTCGCCTTGTTAATGTATTTACACATTGTACTAATAATAATAATATTAATAAATAAATACACAATTACCGGTAAATATGCATTAGTCATTGCTAGCCGAACTTGTACCGCAATAGAACACAAAGCCGTGACGTCACAACAAAAGCAAAATCTTTTGCCGCTAAGAGAACTTATTCACTGAAAAATATTTTCACAGAATTGAATTAGACGGAATAATATTTCAAAGGAATTAATTTAACGTGCCGTAGAGAACACAAGCAACCACCTGGCTTAATCATAAAATGCCCCATTGCATTACCCCATTGCAGTGTGTTCCATTTTCTACCATGAGCGCACTCAAAGTGACATTGCCGTAGATTTTAATGTTTATACACATGAACGGAAAGCGTGTATTGATTGATTAATTAATTAAAAGACGTTCTTGCAATATTGAGTCTGAGAACACATTAGACTAGTAATTTAAACATACATGTTGTAATATCGTAAAACGCACTTCTTTCTATTTTTCCGGGTTATAAATATAACAGTCACGTACTTATACATATATTTCGAAGAATTTTAAACTAACTCTGTCTGTAACTAACTCTAAATTTTAAAAAACTCTGATTGATTAGTATCATATACCAAGTTCTTCTATCACTTACAATTTCAAAAAAATTAGAATATATAGACCGGTTTCCAATTGTTTATTTTTATCCAATAACTTGCCCACGTTTCCAATAACTCCTGCACTCAGGGTCAAGACTTGTCCTAAATAAACTTCCAAAGCAAACTCTAGCCTCTCGTTATTCATACACTAGCGAAACTCTTCGGGAATTATGCTCGTGAATAGTTCGGAAAAAAGTTTAGATTTGAAAGATACGATGGATGAAAATTTCATAAACCATCCCAGTGTTTAAAATATTTCACATGAATAAACCACAAACTACATTTGGGCACTTATTCGTGTGTTAATCGAATTATGTATTTATTTGAAACCATTAAATATAAATAATTATAAATAAAATGATTTTTATTGTACGCTAGAAATAGTATAAAGAAAAAAATGTGCATTACATTAAAACAATTGCACGTAGCTCAATTCAATTTTGAAATAACATGCGTCATTAGCATCGATACCGCTCATTTCTGCGGGTAAAAGACAAAATATGTACATATGTAATTAATAATTAATACAATGTATTACAAAACATTTCATTATTTCAATACAATAACGGCATGTACATGAATCGCATAGATTTTTCGGCGGACGGCTTAATTACGTGATCGTATCTGAACAGATATTTGTATTTGGCAAAGTTGGTATAAAAAGTGAATCACTATTATTCTGAAGCAATGAGGCAAACTAATGTAGGTTGTTAATAACAATGATGATATAGAGTGAAATATTGAAATAATGTCAACTTTTCAATGTATTGTAGGTGTGTAAATCAATCATTTAATTATATTGAAATAAAAGAAATCCATATGAAAATAAAGTTCACTACCTCGTTGGTCGTGCTGGTTGCAAATGCGACTGCCGAACGGAAGGTCCTGGTTTCGATTCCCGGGTCGGACACTACTAAAAATTTTCTAATTTAGATTTTCTAGTAGTGGCTCGGAGTCTGGATAAGTG